>CAEFZY010046901.1:0-12282 GCA_903066815.1 Brachyrhaphis roseni
AAACGCCTCACTCGCCCCGATTTCCTGAATTTACCTGTCCGTCCTCCACCGCAGTTTTTCAGTCCCCTTCCCGGACCCCGCCTCGTTGGATCAAGATCCTCTGGGACGTCGCCCAAGTGTAACCCCGAGGATACGGACCCCACCTCCTCAAGTAAGCCACAGACAACGCTTCTTTAATCCTGATTCTGTTTTTTCCCACGGCATTGAACTCACCATCTCCTTTGCTGTCACTAGTGCTCGACCGCCACTGGAACCCCTTGGATCATCCGCACATTTCCATAACCTGTAATAAAAATCCTTAAACTGATTCCTTTCTCCTGTGGTGTTCTGCATGTGGGCTAAAAGCCTTAACCAAAACATGACATCACCACCTTCCACAATGTCCTTCCACATCCCTTTACTTTGTGGGATAAAAAGTAGTAACAGCTTTGAAAATGTATTTTTTTATTTTTTTTAATGGTAGTATTTAGGAAAAAGCATGACTGAAAATGAACTAAATTCCAAACCTCATTCTAAGGCCACATTTTACTTTGAAGCCCAAACTTAAAATAGATTTGAACTTTGTTCAGCAACAAACTAAATTTTCACACAATAATTTAATCTTGCAGGTTTTACAATGAAGGCCAAGAAAGCCGTTATTTCTCTTCAGAAATCCATCTATTACAACCCTGAAGACAAAAGCTAGTGGTGCTCCGACAACATTTTTTTTTTTTTTTTTGCCCTGAACCAATCAAAATCAGTTATGAATAGGCATTTGCCCAGCTCGAGTCCCCTATCTGATTAAAAACAACCACTGACATTTAGGACGCCGCAGTTTATGAGGTTCTCCTGACAAGGACATTGTTTGACCCACACAGTGTTTCTCTAGGTCAGCCTGATGTGCTGCTCCAACACAGGGACAGGTAGGCTATAATGTGATCATAAAGCACCTACAGACATCACCTGAAAGATTTAGAGCTGTAGTATCAATTTAGAGCTATATTCCTTCTGAGACTTTGATGTGTTGCTCGGTTAGCGTTAGCATGTGTACTCTGTTTTGATAAGGGGGTCTAGTTCATTAAGGTACCAGTTTATTGTCTGAGGACAAAACCTTTGATCGACTGCTTTTTAACTTAGAGCTCTAATAGAGCTTAATGTCAAATGTTTCAGCTGCTCTCAATACACTCTACTAGGACAGCTGGGTATATTTTAGCACAACCCAGCAAAACCCACTCAGACTGTAAGCATGCTTTCACTTCTAAACTGTTTGTCTGCTTTACACAGGCCACAGTTCATTTCCTCTGATACTATCCTTTGTGTGGGTACGTGTGAAAGCTCACATATACTCTGGTGTTGAACAAATAAGCAAATTCTGGTCTGTTGGTTTCTGTTCACATGTGAGCCCTGGTGTAGTTTTGAGTGCAGTGGGAATGCAAAATGGGCCATCCGGCAAAGTGTCTACAGAGCAAGATGGTGAAAAGCTTGCTACCTCTACTGCTGCTCACTTTAGGCAGTTTTTGTTTGACGCTACCCAAATGAATAAGTGTGTAATATTGTCTAGGTGGTTTGGTCTGCCTTAATGAAAGAGGACCAAACCAAAAGAAAATGTGAAATTTTTTGACATTCCCCATCCACTCAAACATAAAAAAAATCCCCAAAACACCAACTATACCTTGTAATACTGCTTTACTATTTGAGCACAATAAAATGAGCTGGGATTTTTTATTTTTTTTTTAAATTGGTCTCACAAATTTGCCTCGAGGCCTGCTTGGGGTACAGCAGACAAAATCACAGGCAGTACAACAACAACAAGCAATGGGAGCTATGATTAATCAAGGGCTTTGAAAAGGTTACTTAGTAAATGAGGACTGGTTGTAAAATAGTGGTTAAATTCCCTAGATAAGGTCTAGATAAGGACCCCAAAGCATCACATGAGATCATATCAACACTTCCGTTCCCAAAACCAAACAAAACTGTGCATGAGAGCTATTCTGCAACTTAGTGGGCAAAGTCTCACCCACTAATTTGCCATCCTACCTGAAATTCTTTGAAGAGAACAATTCAGAAAACATTTGGAATCCACACCTTGCTAAGCACCAGGTGCATTACCCCTTTTCTTTCCCTTCATGTCCGTCTCTGTACGAGTTCCCCTCTGTGCCAGCTTGGTCTAGAGCAGATGGGACGGTTCAGCATGGCATCACACCAGTCGACACAGTGGCATGTCAAACAGGCATTCGCAGGGCCGGCCATTGCCAAGACCAACCATGCTGTACTGCCATATGGGAATAATGTGTGCCGAGATCACCCCGGATAGGCTGACAGAGCGGGTAACATGGCCTGCTTTTCCTGCAAATCAGAACAAATGGACAGGAATGCCAGGGTATTTACGCTCAAGTCCCAAAGTACACACTGCCACGTACGGCAATTACTATTTACCAGAGTGCGGTCAATGCTGTAGAGTTGCACAATCCAAGCATCGTTGCACACACTCAAATAGAAGAACACTGATGCACAAACACACAGACGTGTGAACAATCTTTTCCCCCAGACAGACACCATGCACCAACAGACACACATGAGCTACCTTACCCATCCCACGGCTATAAAAGGCACAGACGCATGATCCCTATGCTGCAGTCAGCAGGGCTGGCACTTGCTTTCTTTCACACACTCACTCACGCCGACACACATGCACCCCCTCCCGTCTGTCCTCTGCAGACGGTGATGATGGCCTGTGTTTGGGAGGTTAATAGCTGTTTGCTCCTCACAACCTTCACACTTGATTACTCAAGTCGGCTGCTGCCTGGACGGCGGGGCCAAGGCTCCGGCAAAACAAAGACCGCCTTGTCACTGCTAACACACGTAGCGCTTATTAGAAGACTAAGGCATGATTGAGAGCATCGTTTGAAGAATAATTAAGGGCACTGTATCCCTAAAGTAATGTAAATAGGGATTTAGAAACATCAGTCAGAGTAGGAGCAACCTCCAAGATTCCTTTGTTACGTTTTCAAAAGAGGCTGCAGCATGGGAAATGATTCATTACTGCAGGAAGAAAAAAAAGAAAAAACTACAAACGTACATCTAAGAGGAGAGAAAGACAACATGTCTTTTCAGAAAAAAAAATATAAATGCAGGCCACAAGCTTGGCAATCACGTTTTAAGTAACTCAGAAGGGCTTTGAACTACACATGAGCATCTAACTTTCATTTCAGGGAGGTAAATCTCTAATCCAAATATAATTTAGGGGAATGACTATAAAGTGTGAGAAATTGTGCATCCCCCCATGGTAATGGAGTTTGTAGAGCAGGTGCAAGAACTTCAAACACTATCTCACAGGGCCTCGCTAATAGTCGCTTCGCAGTTGAGACAAAACTCCAGGCATTTGTTAAGGTTTTCTGTTTTCAAAATCAGTTCTCACTGACGAAAAAGACGATGCGTGACACAAAAATGCGTCACCTTGTATCTTGTACGCGATGAAGGCGCAATGGACCAGGTCCTGGCATACTGCAGTGGAAGAGTCCTTTAAGATTGAAGACGGTGAAAATCCGCTCCCGGGAATTGCATCCAGCTAGTTGCTTCATACAGGAAACGTCTTGAACCAGTCAATACTAAAAACGGAATTTTAACCAAAATTAAAAAAAATATTTCATTTGCTCCTCCTTTACTGCACATAACATAATCTATATGTTATGTACAAATAATTTATTTGTATGTCTGGATTATTTGGGTTGTTACTGATGTTTAGTGTAGATTTGTTTTTAATCAGCCCATTAAAAATATATTAACTAAGAAAAACTTTGAGTTGTTCATTGCTCACTTTCCCGTATTGAATACCTCAAGCGTCCTTCCATTCTTCCAACAGCCAGTCACACATGTAAGTCATTCTGCTCTTTTATTTGCTTCTTTTTGTTTTCGGAATTAGCCAAAAATATATAAAATTTCACAACAGAGAAAGTTTTTTTGATAAATGGCCTGATGTGGTTACTGAGTAATAAAATGGATCCTTGCAGAATCCTTGGTTTCCATTGCAAAGCAGAGAGGAAGCTGAAGGATGTGACTGCTCAGTCCTAGAGCCAAACAGGTGTCCTTGTTAAGTAAAAATGATAAACAGGCCTTTAGAATTTAAGTAGCTTTATTTATTGCGCTCAGCTTTAGTTAGTACATTTATTCTTGATGCATTTGATGCACAACTGTGGGAACAAGGTGTATCATTTTTGTTTTTTGCTTTATTACGAGGAGCAGCTGATAAGCATTTCAAAAGCTCAAATGATACATGAACTACAACCCAAAGTCCCAGAGAAATTGAGAAAGGGGTTTTATGGCTGCAGATCCAGATCCAACGAACAGAGATATAAGGAAATTCAAACCACTCCGATCAGATGGAGATTTAAAGAGTGATAAAAGCAAATGAGGTTGACAACAACTGATGGTCTCATCCAGGACATTTTTATCTTAAAATATCAGATCTGGATATTGAGCTTTTATCATGTCAAGTGTCATGAGTCAGAGACATCCTCGTATTCATTGCAAGACTGCCTGCTACAGGAGCTCACCATCCACTACATTTAATTATACTTTCAGGTAAATAAAGCATTCTCGGGTTAAAATCAATACTTACCTCTCAATAGAAGAGTGCACCATTAAAACCGCATCTTTTGCAAATACGTGCCATTAAATAAAGGAATTCTCAAAAACCAGACAAAGTAGAGGTGGAAATACGGGTCATTGTTCCTGTCGTCTCACTCACTGTCAGTTCAGTGTCTTGAACACTATAATCAGTTAATTAGCTTATTAGCTCCTCAGTCTAAACATCAAGTGATTTCATTAAAAATATTTACAGTGTAATCAGAACACCACATACAGTGAAAGTTGAGGTAATTTCAATAAATCACGATTTTGTGCAATGCCGTTTTATAAATGGAATATAGGGGAAAGTATATTAAAAAACTCAATTTACCAATTTACAACTTTAAAAGGCAGACAATGGTAATGCAACACACAGACACAGCAAAAAGTCTTCGTAATAAGCTTCAAACCTCAGGTGATTCTTCTGTGTGAGGCCGTAATTTCATTTGCCGAGGTAGAAATATGCAAATGAAGCCTTACTCCGAGACCTGGGAGTCTGCCATTTCATGATTCATGACTAGTAAGCATGCTATCCGCCTTACAGACTGACAGAGCCAATGGTGCACTATTAGAAAATGAAACACGTTTTTTTGGAGGGTGTGTTTTCTGCCTGAACTTCACAAACCAATACCTAAAGCTAACAAAACAAAAAAACAATTACATACTTTGTTAATGCAAAGGTTTTCAAAAATAATTTTTCCCAGTCATTCAATTTAATATTTAGGAAGAAAAAAAAAAAAAGCATTTGTATAGACAGAGTGTGTGGTTTTGGTATGCTTAGCCAAAAAAAAATAAAAAATCAAGGGGGATAAGAGTCTGGGTCAGTGTCTGTCAAGGGAGTTCAGGTATCTTGGTACTGTGGTATTGTGTTTACAAATACAATACCACATATATTACCACATCTTATGTCTTATATATATAAGATGGATATATCAATTGGTGCCTTGTCTGCTTTAATACATTACTTTGGAGCAACCCAAAACCCAGAACTGACTGTCAACAGGTCTGACTGGGAAGGTTAGAAATATAAATCTCTTAAAGTTTTCGGTTTTGTTGAGCCTTTGTCATCTGTGAGCCCTGAACTAATCTGGAACTAAACCAGGAATAAATACAGCATGTTAGATGATATTTTCTTTCAGCCCGAAAAAGGTCTGATGTAAATAGTTATTTTATTTTAGCTATTACAACTACTAGATGCAGTTAGTCAATATGGTGCGCATCACTGCTCAAGCAAAACTCACATGGTCTTGGTCATGGCGCTGTAAGCGCAGCCGCAGCACCTAAGAGTGTATCTGCGGGCAGGTGGCATCGTGCAGGTTCCCAGGACAGGGGGCAGGAGAGCAGACTATTGGCATGTGATGGACCACAAGATCCATCTAATCCATCACAATACACAGCAAGTCTTGAATACATTATATAAAAACGATTTAGCTCTGTGAAAATGATCTTTTCTCTCACAGCAATTACACTGAAAGTTTTGGATCTTTTCCATTTCACTTTGTCTTCTTCAAATGTTGTGTTGGCGATGTTAAGAAGCCATGTGTTCCATTCAAACATGTATCTGTTTGGCCAAAACCAATAAGAAAAGCGTGTGAATGGCCAAAGCTGGTGTGCTAATCAGCAACTCAAAGGCCTGCCAGTCAGAATTACTCTGTAAAAAGAGTGTACTACTTTAAAATGTCCAAAACTGCCATTTAAATCATGGACTGGTCTCTTCATGACATGACTATTTTTTTTAAAATTAAAAATATGTGTACAATTTCTCAGAAATTTAGGGTTAGGGTTATATATATATATTTTTTTTTTCGCCATTTCTGCTCTGGCAACTTGTTCCTGGTTTCGCCATGGCACGTCACATCTGTTCAGATGACGGCATTTAGCAGGAGTATCCCTGCAAAATTAATGAAAACCCTACAAACATCACTTTATACAACTACCCTTTACTTTTAAATACATTGCTATTCCTCTTTCACCTATTCAAAGAGAAGAGACGAGAAGTTTCTTGTCTCTCACTTCTCTCTTTGTTTCTTTCTTTACTGTAAGTGTTTCACCCCAGAGAGCCTATAGTGTAGGCTGGAGGTGATGGGAGGGATTTGTCAGTCAGTTGAGGGTGTCGGTGCTTGATGAGAACAACCGAACAGCCTCTCGTCCTCCGCATGAAACACCTCATGTATGGGACTGCATAGCAAAGAAGGATAGAGATAGCGGGTGGCTAAATGCGCCCGTGTTTAAGAGTGCGGGGTTCCTTGTGCTTATGGTAAGGGAGAGAGGGAAGAAAAATAAGAAGCAGTGAGGGGAGAGGCAAGCAGACTACGGCCCCCGGCCATGATTATCTTCGCCTGCTGCTCTGACCCCCTGTGCCAATTACAGAGATAAGGCAGTTTGTTGTTGTGTGTTCTCGAGTGTGCCTATGTCTCCTGTGCTAAAGGAAAATGTATATTTGATGCCTGCTTGCACACACATTTGTATTCTGGTAGCTATCAGGGGCCACGCAATCTTTCTCTTCCAGTGTACTTGCTGGGCTGTGTGGGAGGGGGTTGGCTGTGCTGCTTTGACATGACAAGATAAATGCAGTCGATAGCCTCTCAAATTGCAGATGTCCACCACAGGAATACACACTCCAGTCGTGGACCGACTGAGAGGACTACTGATTGTTTTGAAGAAACAAGAAAGGAATCTTTGCTGGTGGTTCGAGAGACAGACTACGCCCTTCGTCCCTTTCCATTTCTCTCATCCACAATCCCCATTTTTTTTTTCTCTCAACTCTGCTTCAATCTCTAGAGAAGGATATTGGGGGGATGCTGATTCATGACTTAAAAAGAATTTTACAGCCTGTTGTGGCATAAGGGTGTAATCCCATGGGACAGTCATCAGTCCTGTAAGGCAGCATGAGTGTCGACAGTTCCAGGCTGCTGCCGGTTCTCTCATTAGAGTTTCTGTAATGAGTCCGCATGTGAACTGTCGCCAGTGCCACTAAAAGACCAAAAAGAGGCAGACTGATTACGGTCCGAAGCGATGCTTCTAATACGGGCGCATATAACAAAATCCCCTGTGCTCTATGCAGTTGAAATGAAGAGCTGATCATGGTCAACTCTGTATGCTTGCAATATTCTGAGAAGAAATAATTCTGCTGTTAGGTTTGAGAAGCAAAACTTTAACAAAAACTGCTATAGTTCTATTAACCTGATTGGATCCTGATAAATTATTTTAAGGTGAGTTTGAGCTGAATGTGTACCGACATGGGGGGGACTGTTGGGTCGATTGTCTGAACACATTATTGTAGAGAGGGCAAAGGAAGCACAATTGGGCCCTCCAACCGTCAAGTTATAATGAAGAATATTAATATTTTGAAAATATGCCGGTTTGTGAGAAAAACTAGAGGAAATATTTAACCCGTTTAAGCCGAACGTGTTGGCGACAGCACTGCCAAATTTGCAGTGTCATAATTACATGACACTTTGCGCTATCTGAAAAATTCCAACAGTTTCTAAAAGGGGAGACATTGCGCTTTCCAGCCAATATCAGGTTATTACGCTAATTTTACTCCCACCATAGCAGGAAGTGAGGAGCACTCTTTTAATAGACGGTAAATTGCAAAAATAACTGCTAGATATTGAAAGTTTCCATTGTTATGGATAAATGAGCAATGTATATTTACTCACAGGACATTTCAAAAACTTCATACAGCTAAAATAATCCTGGCGGAGATTTTAAGCGCAGTACACCCTTCATGATTAAATTACATGAAACATTTTCGCTACTGTTATTTTCTTATTAATAGTTTTTTGTAAGTCTGACTGTTGTTAGACTTGGCTAGTAGTACAAACGAATCCCCAAAAACAATAATCCAATTTCAGGAAAAAAAAGAAAACAAAATCGGAATTGACCTGATGTGTGAACATAGTGTCAGTGGCCAAACCCCTTTTATGATGGTGATGTTAAGGTTCTAAGACATCGTGATGATCACACTAAAAAATTTCAAAATACATTTTACTTCAATTTGAGTAATTAGGTCCAGTAAATCACAGATCTTCTTAGAGATCTTGCCTAGCTGATGTTTTTCAAGGAGTTTGTGACCCAGTGAGAAAAACTTATATGGAAATTTCTTATTCAATAACACTCCAAGACTGAACATATGATTCAATCTCCAAGTCTGGGTGTTTTAAAACCCCAGAAGAAAAGTCAAAATTTTTACACTTTTGTTTGAAATAGAGATGTTGTGATATTACAACACTAAGTCTTACAAGGTTAAGGTGGAAAACTCAAAAATCTATTAATACACTATGGAGCAGATATGAATGTGGGGAGGCAAAAGTATATCACTTCAACAATAAGGAAGAGATTGCTGCAAGGTCAATGAATTGATGCAGTATGCTGAGCTTTTTTACATAGATATCTTTTTATCAATTACCATTATCAGATCGATATCAGGGACAAAAAGAAAAATCTCCGACATCCCCAGTTTATGTGGTTCTATTACACTGTAACACATTTGTAATAGGGTGGTTTAACTTGAAAATGAAGGTTCACCTGCTGCCTTGAAAATCCCAGGAAAGTCAATTAGAAAATTGTTTTTGTTTTAACTCAGAAATTAAAGTTCATCAATTTGATTTAACGACAAGAGACAAGTTGTCTAAACTTTGTTTTTTTTAATGTTCTGATGGCTCATTAATCTTCAATTGCGAGTTGTTATAACCTAATAGTGTAATATAACAAAATAACGATTTCACATTATGCAAGAAAACTGTGCTCACCTAGTTGAACAAGCACAAATTTTGTATTATTTTCACTCACATCATTAAGCTAAAGGAACTACCTTAATGTAGAAGAATTTATTTTTTGATTTTTTGATTCAACTTGCATGAACAAAATATCGGCTAATACATTTTATTAAGCATCACACTGACTTCTGCTCAGAAACATTTATTTTGAACAGAGCTTAAACAATGTGAACTGTTATTCTCAGCCAGTACAAACTGACAGTTGCGTCAGAATGAACATTTACCTTAGCTTACACACAAGAGGCGCATCAATGTAACACACTTCCATCTCAATCACGGTGCAACACAGGATACGAAAAGCGGCAAAGATTGTCAGAACCCAGGCGAAGCCGAGCTGTTTCTGACCAAAACATCAACATGAACGAAGTCCCTCTCACGTTTGACAATTTCAAAATAGATGTAACTCATACTCTGGAGTATCTTATAGTCTGCAAGATATGACTTGTTTGAGTTTTTGCTAACTAATAGCACATCTGAATAGGGGCTAAGATGACATAAACCTACCCTACAAGACCTGAAAACAGGTGTCTGTAATGACAGAATCAGTGTTGGTGAGGATCAAGTTGGGAGAAAACACCAAAAGATCCACTGAATTTCTCAAAAAGAGGCTTTCAAGTCTATTTTTTCAAAACCTCCTTTATACAAACAACATGTCTGTGAGGTTCCATCTGTTTTGAAGTGAGTACTGCAGGCAGATAGGCCAAAGGGTATGACATTAGCAGACGGCGTGCTTGCACCCCCACACACTGTCCATATGTCATGCCAAATCTCATCTCGTCGTGCTCTAAGAGAAGGTGCTGCTGGCGGCTAAAAGGCCACCTTCCAAACAGATATCATCAGCCAGATACCCTGACCCGACTGCAGCTGAGGGCCACGGCTCTGCTCTCTACAACATCATGATACATTAACTGAGGGGGAGATGGGTCGCAATGCACAGAGGCAGGAAGAAAACATGGTTGATGCATCAAAAGCAAAAAAAATAAATAATAAAAAATAAATCTCTAAAGTCTCGAGATGCAGGAGGTCAAGAAAGGCTAGAGTTGATGTACTATCTTTTCATCAGCGGCGACCGTTGCTACGGAGTATTTTATTGCAGATCTGCAATAAAGTGTGACTCGTGAAGAGTACGCGCTTGTCATATTGACTGTTTATAATCTTGGATAAGCCGACGGTTCGATTTGCATACAAAAACATGAAGCTTTAGTTAATGCAAGACTCTGAAATGAATATAAATCAGATTGGATTACATATATTTTCTGGCCTGTTTTGTGCCCTCTGTCTTTTCACCTCATTTATCTTTGCCACAATCAGAAACACAACCTCACTTCCTTCATCATTACAATTCCACTCACACTTTTGGGATATTTCTACAATCTTATTCATGCCACAATTGTATGGCCTGCGACTATAAAGATCTGTGGTGCAACTGATGATTACTCTAGTAATTGATTCTTCTGGCAATTAATTGATTAATCGGGTTTTTAACCACTTAAGCTTATTTTATAAAATATTAGAAATTCCGTAGAAAATATAAATAAATAAATAAATACAGTTTTTTTAAATAGGAAAATTTATTTATGCCTGAAATTCAGGACCAGAATTCCTTTGATGAACGCTTGATCATTTTTAGCAAAGGATGCAACTGAAGCTAAAACGCCTTTTAACATCAACATGTGAAAATCTCAACTCTTTCTGCTTGACTTACCATCAGTACAGTGTAGGGTTGATCTGCTGATTATTATTTTTAATTGACTAATTAATAACTGGATAGCAAAAAGTTCTTAATGGATTTTTTCCCACAGAATTTGAATTGAATGAAGCTAAAATTGTGCCACTTGAGTAGTTCTGAGTAGAATGTATTTACAGACAAAGATGGTTTTATTTATGTTAAATACAAAAGATACATATTTTTTTGTAAAGTTTTGGTTTACTTACTTTGCTGAATATGTTGGAATTGGCCTTTTTTGAGTCTATATACTCCAGATAACGATCAATTGATGATTAAATTAGTTGACAAATATTTCAATAACTGATTCAGAATGATTAATCCGATTAATTGTTTCAGCCCAAAGATTAAGTAAAACAATTCCTTAAGGTTTTGAAAACTGTAAAGGACGATGGTTATTCAAGTGTGCAGAAGATGTCATGGCGATCCTTGACCTGGGTGAGCAAAAATGGCCTGACGGCTACAAATGTTACGTTGCAACTACGCTGGTGTCAATAATTTTTTTGCATTTTTCTTTCTAGCAAAAGAGAAGTTATAGTTATGTTCTTCCTAACATAACTGGTGAAACTGACATCAGTTAATTCATTACTTAAGAAAGAGGGGAAATGATTTTGTCCCAGATGGACATATTTTCTCTAAATGTTTGAAAACATTGTTTTTTTTTTTATTCACTCTGGTTAATTTTATGCAGTCTTACAATTTGCTTTAAAATATGAAATTTTAAAGTATGACAAAAAAAAAAAAATCAAAAATAGAAGAAATCTATTCAGGGACAAACATTTTCACTGCACTGTAAATAAAATTTGCCAAGTGCTTGACTGACATCTAGTGGTTAACCTAGGGTACTGAAATGGGTGATGTGTGGAGAGACTAGGTTCATAAAAAGAGACTTTGTCACAACCTTTCTGTGCCCTGTTTTCTTTTTATTAATATAGAAATTGGCATTAATGCAGAAAATGCAAAAGACAATAAATTACAGAAACTGTTGTAAATATCTATGTAGCCTTTTCCAAGGGCAAATTAATATATGTAAAATAAAAAAGATTTAAAATAAAGTTTTCACAACCAGACAATCTTCTGCTGTGTATATCATTATCTATCTATCTATCTATCTATCTATCTATCTATCTATCTATCTATCTATCTATCTATCTATCTATCTATCTATCT
>CAEFZY010046902.1:0-10628 GCA_903066815.1 Brachyrhaphis roseni
ATTAAGAACCAGCAATGAAGATGTTGTTTTTTTTATATATATATATATATATATATTTTTTTTTTTTTTTTTTTTTGTCACGTATCCAGACATGGGCTGGCTTCCAGTTTCTAATTCATTTTTAAAGAAAAGCAGTGGCTCTATTTTTTTTTTTTTTTTTTTACATATTGACATTTCACTGCTATTACATTAAGAGTTTACTGACAGCAGTAGAATGACAGACAATAGTGGTCAACTTCCTCTTTCTTGCTGCTGAAAGGAGTCAGTCAGCTGTGTACACAGGGAATTTTCCGAAACCTTCTTTTCCAACAAAGCCTACCGACACCTTGCAAAACAAATACAATAAAGCAAGCGGTGTGAAAAAATATCTTGTAGAAAAAAAAAAAATCAGTTATTTGGGTAAGGTTCATCTCTCCACACTTGTTACTTCGAGGAGCTAGTAAGCTGTGTTGGATGGCTGAAGGTGGAGAATTCCCCGAAAAGTTTTGCATACTTCCAAACAAACAAGTCAGATTTTCCTGTAAGACAGGAAATTTCTAAGGTAAAAAAAAAATGGCAGACATAGATTGGAGAGCCACTTATCATTTTTTAACAGTACCATTTAAACCAAACAAGATCTGACAGGTGATTTCTACTGGTGAAATAAACATCCCACTTCATACAAGCTTCCTGCTGTGGCAGATAATAATAAAATGCTAACATCATTTTGATAGGCTATAAACACTTCTTGCAAGTCATATTTAGGAACAAAGCAATTCAGTTTAGCAATCAATTTTCTTTGTAGTTTGTTTAGGTCTTCCAGCACCTTGAACATTTGACTGAAGTAACAACATCTCTCCAAATTCTAATACCAGCCCATATCTAGACACAGAGAAGCTTTTTCATTTTACTGGTATCAGAAAAGGTTTGCAGGTGTCAAACTCCGGTCCTCAAGGGGGCAGTATCCTGCAGCTTTTAGATGCATCTCTGCTTCAACATGCCTGAATTGAATATTTAGGTTCTTAGCAGGACTTTGTAGCATTATACTGAATACTGACTTAGCAATGCATTAGTTTGATTCAGGTGTGCAGGCCAGGTCTTTGCAGTCTTCTGCAAAAGCTTCAGGAGACTGGCCTTTGGGAACTACACTTTGACACCGCTGGTTTGTTAAATAAAAGACTGAAATTTGTTTTTGAAACCTGACCTGTTTGTAAGCAACATGCAGATCACTGCAAGCAGTTGATTATAATTGTTTAAAGAGTTGCACCAGTGAAATGTCTTTCATTTTGTGTACAGTAGTCCCAAATATTTAGGAATAAAACTAGAAACGTATGTGAGTTTCTTTAAAAGATTTTTGTGCAGTAGAGTGGGTGCTCTGCATTTTGGATTATTATGTACTGACAATGTATGGTGTGAAATTTATGACCAAGTCATGGAACATAAAGCATGCAGTGAGAAATTTGACTTTAAAATTTGTCTCCTGGCTATTTAACAATAGAATGAAGCATATGTGAGGGGGGGAAATAATCTAATGAGCAGCTTTAAAGATCAACTCTGACATTTACACACAACTAAATATGAAACGGGTCAGAGTTTAGTGGAATAACTTGTACATATACCAGGATGGAAAAACAGTAAAACTGCACTTGTTCTCATTCAACAAAGTCTGAACTCATGTTTAACTCCCTGTGAGAATATTATCTTATCTGGCTTTTCCTCATGGCCAATAATGAGTCAGAGTTCACAGAAGGTCTAGGCATGTCAGTGAATGTTTGGAAGTCTAAATACTGTTTTTTTATGAAATATGAGGCTTGTAAAATGACCTTTCTGTAGTCATGCGCATTGAGGGGGCGCTATACACAAAGTGCAAAGCAAAGTATTCACACCTCTTAAACTTGTTCTCATGACATTTTGTCATGTTACAGAGCCAAACTTCAGTGTATTTCATTGGCATTTTATGTGATACCCACACAAACAGTACACTAATTTAAACTGAAAGGAAAAAGAACAAAACTGTAAAAATACTTTTGCAAAATACTCTAAATACAAGCTCTACAAAAGTAGTTTTTGCACTTCTTGAGTTAAGAAAGGGTTCATAAGAAGATGGCGTAATTGTGTAATTACATTTCAAACACATTTGACAGCTACAAGCAAGGAACATGAATACAAGTCATACCTAAAGTTTTTAACACAGAGAAGATTTAGAGGTCAAATATATTTGTAAAATTAATAAAATTGGAAAAAATATATTTATATATAAATGTTGTTTAATGTGTTCACAAGCCAAAATGCTGGTATGCAAGTTCGGGATGTGTTCTAGCTCTCTTTAAAGCATACTGTACTCCTCTGTACACTGCTCACTTATGGAGACAGTATAAACAAAGCAGTTTACAGAAACTCAAAGTGGCATACAATGACGGAATGAGGATGCTGCTTAGGATGCCGAGATGGACTAGTGCTAGTCAGTTATTTGTTGGTGTCTCCACTTTTCATGCTGTCTTAAGAAACCTTATGTACAGGTTTATGTGGAGGTTATGTGTTTCTACAAACAACATCATCAAAATACTAACAGATATTTCACAAAGCTCAGTCAGGTTTAAGACTAGAATGTGGAATCACTGGCGGTCTGGCCTTTCTGTAAATCAGTGACTTGTATATGTGATTGTTATCTTTATATGGGATTGTTTCTTTTTTTAATTTTCTTAAATTATCTTTCTATGGACCCATTTGTGTCTTTAATAAAGCTGATGATGATGAAATGGTCTCATTTGTGAATTTTCATATAAACAGGATAAATAAAGACAGAATACACAAGAGCATGAATCATCTAGTGGTCAAGTTTCTAAATAGTTAGATTTTTATGTCCTGTGCACCCACCGTTTGCAAAGTGAAATAAAAGTCATTCATACAGAAAACAGGCGGCTACACCATCTGTTTCTGTGTCACTAGAGGGCGACAGTTATGTGATAATATCAGCAGGACTGAACAGATGCTGTTTGCTTTTCAGGTAAAGGTCATCATCTTATGCAAAAACGTCCCATAATTAAATTTTTTATATAATGCAACTTAAGACTTTGTTGAATTTAAGATTGATGCATAATTGAAAAAGCTGCTCTGTGTCAAATAATCTAGTGACATTACAGTTTATACTTTTTGAAGGGAGTTTGTGTGGATTGGATAGTTTCTACAGTGAACAACCTTCAAGTTGTTTTTTTTAATTTCTTCTTACTTGTAATAAGCACAACCTATGAGAGAAAATGTGGTGAAATGGCACAAAGAAATACTTTGTTCTGCATATGTATAAAAACTAACATTTACATGCTGATAATTAGTATGCATGTGGCTGTAATTCATGAAGAAACTTCATGGTGACAAACTAGAAAAAAATATCAGAGATGCACCAATAAAGCTTGTCTTGGTCAATGTCTAATATGATTTTTCCTAATCTAAGTATGAGAACACAGATGAAAGGAAAAATATGTTTCAGGAGCTTTAATAAAACAAAAAGAATACTTCTACTTATGTGATAAAGCATGTTCCTAATCGATCCAGGGTTCTTATATATTTTACTGTTTTAAATTATTTTTTCTTCTAAGTATTATAAACTCTAAATATTAGAGTATAACATATTCAAACTGTAAACAGAAAATTTAACAAATTGCTCCCCATAATCTTTGGCCAACTGATTGCATCTCTAAACAAAATGGAAAGTGCCCTAGTTAAAATAAAGTGGTTAAAATATCACAATTATACAGCACTTGACATGCATATCTGTATATTAATGAACATATTGTTTTGTTGTGAAAATAGTGACAATGGCGGAAGGACCCATATACAAATATAACATGATATTAAAGAACATAATGACAATACCTACAAGTTATAGACACATTGCTTGTACATTCATATATGTCAACACTTAAATATGTATATACAGTATACATATACATATATATATTCAGATGTATACAGATATATTGAGAGAGGAATTAATAGTGGCATTAATGAGGTGAAAAAGTCATTTTAATATTTGTCCCCCCAGAGTTTTATATAATCTGGATTACTGGACAGACTTTCATACTGAAGCAAGACTTTCTCTACATATTTCACTGTAATCTACGGTATATATCATCCTTTCCTGGACAAAATAATTTACACTTTTGTCTACTAATACTGTAAATACAATGTCGTTAGCAAAGAATTATAGAACTGAGGTTGTTACATAACGAGTACTGTTGGATTAGTCATTCTAAATATGATTACATTCTATATATCTGATAGGGTATTGACATATATTGCAATGCTTTAGTGCATACAAACAAA
Source organism: Brachyrhaphis roseni (assembly GCA_903066815.1). NCBI lineage: Eukaryota > Metazoa > Chordata > Actinopteri > Cyprinodontiformes > Poeciliidae > Brachyrhaphis > Brachyrhaphis roseni. The sequence goes on from CAEFZY010046902.1 coordinate 4,303, forward strand.
GGAAGTGTATCTTTGTGTGTGCATGAGTTTCTGTCTGGCACACATTTAGGGGTGTGGGTGTGTTGTGATAAACAGTGTTGATGAAAAAGTGGCATATGATACTGGTTGAAGGGCTGTGGCAGGGAAATGGCAGTGGATTTATTCTCTGTTGTGATGACAGAAACTCTCTCGATTGAAGGCCAATGGCATCCTTCCCAGCTGATACGTTTGACACTGAAAGGCCTCTAGAATCAGATTGGCTTTTTGAACCTCCCTTATGACAGCAAATTGGGCCTCGCACTGTGAAAGATAAAGCTTATAATCTTCTCCTTTATTGGCAAACCTTAATTTAGGATACGTTAAATCAGAAGTTTGATATAGCAGACAGATTGAACATTGTTAAAACATTGAAGCAATGTAAAAAATACTGGAGAAGTCTGTTTTCCGTTGAAGTAATTTTAGGCTTGTGATACTAAAAGAGAAAATATTGTCTGTTTTTGCCTCCACTCACAAAGACGCAAACAGCAAAGCAAGTTAGGATGGCAAACCTTGGTTCAAACAGGGTCATCAACTGGACAATAAACCTAAGCAGCAACAAAATTAAAACAGAATGGCTGACTAGCAAATTAATCAAGGTTTAGACCTTGGCAGTTTCATCCAGGTACAGTTTATTTAAAAGAGGGAACAAAACTCTAGAACTTGATCGTGCGTCATCATAAGGAGTCAAAGGAAAAAAAATGTATAATGAACTGTAAACTTTCCCTTTCAATAAACTATGCTTTTAATTTAAATTAGTTTTGGTTACTGAAGCACGACAAGAATTTGTAGTGGAGAAAATTTCCCTCCAGTGAAGACAGCTCATTCTACTGTGATTTCTGATTTATTACAGGGATTTTATACAAAACTAAAAATGTAAACCTTGAACTGAGAGCTTGGAGATTACTTTATCTGCCTTTGCAATCAAAAGGCTAAGCCACATAAAAAGTAGATGTCAAGTTGTATAACTGAGAATATTTTTCAGCTGGAGAATATTGATTTTATCACATGGAAGTTAATAAAATTAAAATTGATTAAAATATAATTAAAATAGATATTGCCTTTCAACCATTTTACCATGGAGACCTCACAATCCAACTAAAAAGAATAGCTGTCATACTCACAAACACAGCTGTAACATGAGTAACCCACACAGCTCATTATTTTTAATTATCTCAACCCTTCCTAGTTCTTGGTGGATAAACACTTTCACTGCCAATGTTGTCAAGCTAGAGGCCAAAACTGAAACGCTACAGCCAGAGTTTGGATGCATTTGTGAGTGAGAAAGTGTATTTCATTGTTTTGCTTTTTTGTGCATGAAACATCTGCCACAAAGCAGCAGAAGGAAGATAAAGACTAAAGTATTTTAAGGATTAAATCTGGGCGTCTTTTTTTCTGTTGTAGTTTCTATGGAATGTTTGGGATTATCCTTCCTGCACTCTTCGTCCATGGTCACACATTTTTATTAGTAAGGAATTTTATTATTTCGTTTGAAATTTACTTCTGTTCACAGAGACATCACTGACATTCCGGCAGTGGAAAACTATGGAATGATTGTGCTATAATCTGTTAAATACAAATTTGTAAGGGTGTTTTATAAATCAGGGCAAGGTGTTTGTCTTATTAACTTGTAGGAATTAAAGAAATGCCTCAGGAAGGTAAGCTTGTAACTATATAAATTTAGAGCAAAGATTTGCAGTAAAATCTGCCTGGAGGTGAAGTGTGGTCTAATAAAAAGGAGAATGGGAAATTAAACTGTTTGTGCACATATGAAGGATAGGTATTTACACAGATAAATGCATGTTTGTACCCCTGATATGTTAGGCGGGTGCTGGTTTGGTTAGGGTGCGATCTGCCTGGCAGGAAGAGACCGGTCCTACAGACATCTCTCCTGTTTTCATTTGGTCTTCGTTTTGCCCACCTCTCCGTTCAGCTTACCCTCCTTCACCAGCTTCTCATTAAGTTGGCACAGCTGGAGAAGGAAGCCATCATTAGGGCCGATCTCTCTCTTCTGTCTCACGGTGGCGAGAGCCGTCCGGGCGTCCATTTTGTGGCGCATCATAAGGTAAGCAACAACCATGGTCGGGGAGCGGCTGTAGCCTTCTCTGCAGTGTACATACACCTTCCCTATAAGATCAACGTCAAAACAGTGAAGAGCACTCATTTAAGGCAGGTGTCACTGCAAAATTTTTTAAGTATTTAAATCATTTTAAAGCATTTGAATAAAAAAAAAAAAAAAAAAAAAAAAGGTAAATATTGATGCACTTTCATTTCAACTTAAAGTTTAGTAAATTGTTGATAGAGTGGACACTTGCTTATTTGGAGTTTAGTAATTGTGGATTTTTATGTGGCAAGTAATCCCATATTATTCAGAGAAAATGTTACTTTTTGCTCATTTTTCTTTTAGCATATCTAACAAGGGCTAATTAAAGTAGAAATTGGATGATTAATATCTCTGGTCAATTGATTGACACATCTCTAAAACATATGTAAATAGAGCAAGAAAATTTAATAGAGATCATGTCTTCCATTGTGCATATATTTTTCCAAAAAACTGATTTATCTGTAAAACAATACTGCTATGATCAGATAATACAAAATTTAACAGTAAAAAGAATAAGTTTGAAAGTTTTAAGCAAAACTGCTCAACTGTAAAACCACTGGTGGAAAAGAATAAAAGCAGCAAGGTGAAGAAAAATGGGAGCAAACAGAGATGATGAATTAATAAAGAAAAAGAAAAGTTGGGGGACAGATGCTGCGACTAAAGCTGCTGAGCACAGCAACTTTTCTGCCAGGAGATGCAAATACAAGACCAAACCTCTGCTGCAGAAATCAGTCACACCAGAGCAAAGCCACACGTAGACTGAGAAGACTTGTCTGTATCTGTATCTGGTATATATATACTGTACTGCTTGTTATATCCAAAGATAAATCTTTGTTTCATTGTTCTCACAGAGTGGCTGAAAATCCCATGAGGGATTTAACAAAGTAGCTGATATACTGGTCTCAGGTCAGATCTGCAGATTCTGCACTTCCTTTGAAAACCCAACCCCTCTGTGTCCTTGTAGTTTATTCTATTTATAACATCTCATTTCCTTCCCTCTCTTCCTTTGTATTGACTGAGAAAATCCTTCCAATGACATGACCTCTTCTGCTCCTAATACTCCTGCCAACCGTGGATCAATGTTGAATCTGAATCATCCTGTTAGAGATGCGGGATCTTTGGCTTATACCTTCAGTCATTATCTCACCCCATTCGGTGTCAGAACAGACAGTTTTACTGCTTTCTCACCTAGTTTGTTTCATTTGACTGAAATCAGCTGCAGCCAAATTACATACCTTATCCAATGACTGATTATGGATATGGTTGCACAGTAATTTAAAATAAAATCACAGAAATGCAATGTCACTGCTGAACAGTGATATTCACATTTTCCTTATTCATCATCCTCATCTGTCAATAACAGGCATACACCATTTTGTGACCTTTAGCATTCTGACCTTTGGCATCTGTCAAGTATGAGCATGTACTGCAGTGAGACACCGCCCAACAGCGTGAAAATTAGACATGCACCAACCAAAAAAAAAAAGTTTGCTAAAAATGTGATTATTCGAGACCGAACAATTCTAAAAAAAGATTTGTATTTTAAAAACGTCTGGTTTTTTTAAATATACCCTGAAACGTATGAAAAACTTCCAAGTTTAAAGGAAGTGTACTTTACCGTGATTAACCCTTCTTTCAAGAATAACATGGTTGCATATTGAATTTGTTTAATTGTTTTTTTGTTGCTTAATAAAAAAAAAAAAAACAACAATTGCATCACGAGCATTTTAGCAAAACCACTCAAACTATTGCCTCATTTTTACCCTATTTTATAAAGAATGCATGAGTGCAGGTCCTCATTAAAATCTTGACCATGACCTTTTTGGAGCTGAGAGCTATAAAATGTCACAGCTAATGTGCAGAACACGTCATCCCACTGCAGCAAAAGCACACACATAACACAGCTCCAAGACCATCCAGAACTGCTCATCTAACCTTTCTTTGCCACTGTAGCGTTTTGTAGTTATTTATCTGATTTATACTGTGCTCTTCAGGTTTTGTCAAAAACTGTCTGCTAATTAAGATGTCCTCCTGTGTTACACCTAGCAATGAAATTATGACATAAAATCCAGGGTTCAGCACACTAATTATAAGTGTTGACTACATTTTCTTTAAACTTTAAAAGGGCTGGTGAGAATTGTCAGGTGGAGGACGGTTATGTCCTCGTGGGATTGAATGTTTCCTCTGCTCTGCTCTCTGAAACGCTTTGTTACTGTACAGAACACCTGACCTGGCAGCAGCATCAAATTCCACACTCAGCTCCCTGGCGGTTTCTGCTGTTTTGTTCCTTTAAACACACTAAAAATGCTAGAGATTCTGTTTAAAACAGGATCCACAAGATCCAGTTGTGTAACATGTAAAACGTTTTGACAATGTTGACAACCAGGGACATGATCTGACACCAGAATATGGAGCAGGGCTCGGGAGAGTTTCAGATTTAGCTTCATGATTATCTTCTGTCCTCACTTCAAGACACATAACCAAGATTTCCCCCAGAAAACTTTCTAAGCCCGATGGTAACAGTGCTAGCGCAGTCCACCAGCAGCTCGCTGTGTTTTTGTGTTAAAAAATGTTAAAAGTTGATAGGAAATTTGACTAGATAATGATCTATTATTGAAAGCTGTTATTACATATACAGTACAGACCAAAAGTTTGGACACACCTAGTCATTCAAAGGGTTTTCTTTATTTTCATGATTATGAAAATTGTAGATTTATTATGTTATTAACCTGACAGGGCACACCTGTGAAGTGAAAACCATTTCAGGTGACTACCTCTTGAAGCTCATCAAGAGAATGCAGAGTGTGTGCAAAGTAGTAATCACAGCAAAAGGTTGCTACTTTGAAGAAACTAGAATATAAGGTGTATTTTCAGTTGTTTTACACTTTTTTGTGTAGTACATATTTCCACATGTGTTAATTCATAGTTTTGATGCCTTCAGTGTGAATCTAAAATGTCAATAGTCATGAAAATAAAGGAAAATCATTGAATGAGAGGGTGTGTCCAAACTTTTGGTCTGTACTGTATATATATATATATATATATGATTTCGCAATTCAGTTAAATCCTACTTAAGTAGTCAGTCAGCGGATGATAAAACAAGACATATAATGCTGGTCACATTTAAACAAAGTAAATTAGAAGAAATATTACCTCAGACAATAAGGATAAGACACCTTCCAAATAAGACAGTAAGGATTATTGTATGCTTTACTAAATATTCTCATTCTTAAATATTCAACAAAAACTTACTATTTATTGTAGTAAGTTTTCTTGTTCTTCTAAATCCTTCCATTTTGTTTAGTAAAGTGTTTTGCTAGTTGCGAATGACTGTTGTTTATCTAAGCGAATGCAGTATTTGCAAGGAAAACTTTAGATGAAAAAGACCTGTCTGCGATTGACTGGCGGTATGGTTGATTTAAATACACTTTATCAAGTTGCAAGTGCAGACAAAGACCCAAGCATGTGCCAGAACATGTATTGAGTGAGCGTGTGAGATGTAAATGCATACGCCACACATTATTCTTTGTTCACAAAGTTATTTGTGCTCACATCAGTCTTACGGTGCACTCAACGCAAACCTCTAAACTTGAGACTATAAATCAGGATTATAGCCATGCTTTTAGAGGTTTACATTCAAGCTTTTATATTTGATGTGTACCTTGGTGCAGTATTCTTCTAAAAGACAGCCTTCAAAGTGGAATTATATAAAAAGTACAGCTGACAGTGCTCTGCAAGAGCACCTTCCAAATAGACCATTTTAGTGAACTTGGCGTGATGCACACCAAGTTCAATGCATCGAATACAGATCTGACTTAACCTGCCTTTGCAATCCCTGTTACTGGTGTATAAAAAAATAAAAACATATTGATAATAAATAAACAGTGCTTAGCTTGGCAGGGATGGGGCAAGTAAATCCTGGCAACAAGCCATGCTTATAATACAGTGGGGGAAACCCTGCATAACAATGACTGAATCATTAAAGCACCATTTAATCATTAAATCATGTTGCTGCTACTCAACAAGCAGCTAAAGGAGCTTGTGACTCAGTTATAGTCCATTTATTTTACAGACCAGCAGTTAAGAGGACTGGTTAGCTCATTGGTCATGGGGTTGACACAGCCATGAGACATCTTCCAGATCTCAGTCAGAGATTGAGTTAGACTTTCCATAATTTTGACTGACAGCTTAAAAAAAAAAAAATATA
>CAEFZY010046903.1:0-21347 GCA_903066815.1 Brachyrhaphis roseni
AGTCCTAGGCACAGCCAAGATACTGCGCAGAACCCTCAAGCTCCCAGGCCTCTGGTAGAGGACCCGAGCTAAGAGGAAAGAAACACCACCCGCGGTGGGTGAGAAGGGAATTTTTATATATATATATATGGATTGATTACAAGAAAGCCTATGACTCAATGCCACACACTTGGATCATTGAATGCTTAGAGATGTACAACATCAACAGCACCTTGAGAACCTTCATTGCAAACTCAATGAAGGTTTTTTTTTTATATATATATATATATAGCCATTCTTGACCATTCTTCCACATAAAACTCAAATATTTCTTGTAATCTCTTGTATTCATTCTGCTCTTTATTCTTTTATAAATTAGCTTGATTAAATCCAGGTGAATGGCCTCAAAATGGAAAATATGAAGAAAAAAACAACTTTCAGTCTGTCAATCTAAAATAATAATAGTATATGTCTCTAGTGAGATTGTGTTTACACCATCATTGATCTTATTTCGTTGTTGTCTTTGCTGCTCACAAATATTTTCTGCTTTTTCACTCCATATGGCAAACAATCCTGACATCTCACCTCTGTATGATGCTTGTGCATTTGTGAAGGCAGTGATTTTAAATATGTCATTGACATGCAAGACCCCGCTTCCAGCGATGACCATCTGCTTTGGCTAAATAATGATGACAAACCAGTTTGCATATCCAACATGACGGAAATTTCTGGCTTAGTTAAATCAGTCGATGAAGCTCTGAGCTATCGTGGGAGTTATTCCTTATCTCTGTGGCTGTAACATATAGCAGAGCAGTCCCTGCAATCTGCTGAAAGCTGATAGGAGCCTCTCCTTTTCATGTGCAACAGGCATGACATCCCCATACTGTATCAATACAGATGATTCAACACAATCCTGTCGTGTGATTGGCTGCCCTGTCTTTGATGGCAGTCTTACGGCTCTTTGTGCATTCATGGTGAGTTGGTTTGATTCAGAATCAAAAGACACATCCAGCAATGTGTCAGGTTTCATAATCGTTTTTCAGTGAATTGATCAGAGCGAGTCCACAGAGTGGGATATTTGCTTCCCTGGCACAAACACTTACATGCATGCGTGTCCATCCATTCAGTAAGATCGACAGCATGTTTTGATTTTTCAGTATAGTTTACAACCTCAAGGCAGGAAGTTCAATAATCCTTACTAGGATAATTGTAGAGAATATTCATATTTGAAAATAAAGTCACTAAAATTCTTTAAATTCCTTGATTTGAGCACAAATCTTTTACTTTTATATTTTTGGACAGGTGAAATGAAAAAACTTTAAGTTATTGATGATCATTAGTACAACTGAAACTTTTTAATTATGCTTGAACTTGGATCTAATCATAGCTATATACATCCCACGTCTGAAGTGAAGGAAAAGGAAAATACAAAACAAAAACATGCATGTGAATTCCTCTGTACTCCTGCCATGAGCTGCAAAAGAGTTATGGTTTGATATATGAAGCACTATATCTGGTCATCAACAATAACCTTCCTAGATAAAAATAGTCATAGGAAATTCTGTAGGTAGAATGTGAGCTCATAAGGTGCAGATTTTTATGGTGATTTACCAAGTGAGACTGCGAAAGTCAGGTGAAATCGGAGTACTTAGACCTAAAAGACCAACAGCACTCAGGAATTTGAAATACCTTGAGTCAAATCTAGCCATCTTATAATTCATCAAACTGAAGTACAATTGCTTGAAGGGAAAAATTTAAATTCTAAAACGAAAAAGCAGACAGAGTTAATATAGATGTTGTATGTTCAGACAAGCATTGTCTTTCTGACTGTGCTTCAGTATTTCAGCATTTCTCTTTCCTTAGGTCTGTTAGAATGAGTAAATTTACTTATATTTGCTAAATGTCAAAGTAATGAGAGAAAAAAAATATCAGAGGTAATGATAATGTCTTACTAGCGTTAGCCAGCATCTTCACAAGGTTTTTGGTTTTTGTTGTTGGGTCGATTTACCCATTTTGGACCAAAATACGTTAAACTCTGGGACACATAACCCATTTCCTTTGTGAGCGGTATGTAATTCTTATTATGTCTTTATTTTCACAGAAATAATATATATATATATATTATTTCTGCCATTATTGGGCAATTAGTAAATAGGAATAATTTTGGTTATTTTTAGTGTTAAGAGAAGGTTTGTCTGATTTAACTTCAGACAATTAAGAAAAAAAGTTGTAAGTGCATTTTTATTTGATGCCACAACAGTTTACAGTTATACCTTCTAGTTTGATTGTATTAGTTTAATCAAATAAGACAAAGTGTCCAGTAGATGCTGATACAAGTGGGAGTGGGAATTGCATCAGTTTGGTCTGTAATATATGATCTTTTGATAATTCTTTCTCTGTTTCTGAGGCATTTCTGTTTTATAAAATCTTTTAAAGGTCAAAAATTTCAAACTTATTCCACTTGGTCCTGGAACAGGAAAAAAAAATATCCTCACTTTATTTAAATGTCAGTTCACTTCTTGCAGTGGGAGTTATTGTGTTGGTACAGGCAGCCGCATTTGAGAGGGTTTATTCGTCTTCTGTCATAACTATTTATATGCAGATGTATAAATAGTGTTGTCAGGTGGGAATATGAAAACCTAAGAAACTTGGAATGATGAAGCAGCAAACTAGTGAAAACTGAATGTCGTAAATCTCTGCTGTCATGTATATATATTTTAAGAAACTAAGTCACTTGGCACATTTCTAAATGAGATAACATTTGCCTCTTAGGTATATTGATATTATTGTACTTTAGGTGTGACTTGCACAGATACAATAATCAGCTTTGACAAATATCGATAATTTAATAGTGCATAAATTTTTCTTTGATCCTGAGGCAAATGTAATATAAACTGTGGAAAGGGAGCAGGAGCTAATATGGTAGAAGCTCCTTTAATTTTTTTTATCTATACAAAAGGAAATAAGAAATAAAAAAAATCATTAAATTTCTTCAACTGAAAGGACTGTCTTATTTTAAACATTTAAATCATGTATGTTGTACTGTTACTGTTGTCCTACAAACAACAATAATGTTAGAGTCAAAAGTATTGCTTTTCCAATGAAAAAGCTGTGTGTTTTGTAACGCATGCGCTGGACCTAAACAAATTATAAATCCTTGGTTCATTATTCTGGAACAATTTTTCTGTCAGGATCTGTGTTTTTCTCAGGATCTGAGTTTTCTGTGTATTTATTTCGAGTTCTGTGTCTCTGTGTTCTCCGTGTTGTCCTGTCTCCCTTAGATTGTTCCCAGGTGTGTCTCGTTCCCTGATTACCCTTCATGTATTTAGTGTCACTTGTGTCCTGTGTTCCTTGTCGGGTCCACGTCTATGTTCGTCTGAGTTTAGTCTGTCTGTGACTGTCTCCACTCGTTTACTGTGCGCTACCTGCTTCTAGCCCCTGTGTTCCTGCTGTGCAGTGCTGCCACAGTTGTGGACTGTTTGTTCCTGGCTGTCATCATTAAACATCTCATTCTTACCGTTAACCTGGGTCTCCAGCGTCTGCCTCACCTCCACCTCACCACCACTTCATGACATTTTCATTTTTTCTGGATGACTTTGCCTCGCTTGTCTTTTGTGTTGAATTGAAGTTTTCCTGCCTTGTTTTCCATAGACCGTTTCCTTGGTCATTCACTTCTCTCTACAGACTGAACAGCAGTCAGTTTTAACCTTTGAAAATGGAAATAATAAAAAAAAAACCTGTCTATCTGTGGGATTTATTCAAGGATTTTCTACTAGGCTCTCTGCATAGAGGGAGAAGTCTTCACAGCTTGGAGAAAAATCTAACTGAGACATCTTTTAGTCACAGAGGTGGTTTTGGGACGAGGTGATAAGAAAGGTGAAACTTCCCCATCTCCTCTGTTGATTGTTTTAGTCATTTCAAATTTAGAATAACATGCAAAAGGAGCTATTTTACAACAAATTACCTTAGGGCTACTTTAAGGTCACATTTTCACCCCATTTAGAGTTAGAATTATATGAGACTAAAGAATAAATCAAAACAGAAGGAGGTTGTGGCCTGAATGTTGTCTAAAAACACATTGTATTCAGAAAGGATTACTGACAAGCTACAATTTATACACCAATTAAACAAAGGTTCAGTTTTAAGCACACTTGTGCAAAAGTGTTGTTTTATACCTTATGAAGTGCATAATATTTATGCTGCACATTCCCACTAATATCTGCTGCTAACTTCTTTTCTTTTTAGATGCACATTAAGATCACACTTCAGAAGATGGACCGTATAGTGTGCATTGGCTTATCCTGTCCCAGGATGGAGGCTAAACCGCTGCCACAAAGTGGCGCTGTTACTCTTGTTAGTTTTCAGGAATTTTTTATTATTCCTGGAAAAGAAGGATCTTCCCATATAAATAAGTATATTTCAGCAGTACATGCAGTAAGCACATGTCTTTAATATAGTGGTTTTGTGCTATTTCTAATAAACCTGGTAATGGAGTTTCCCAAATGTTGCTTATGCTTCATTCAGGTGGAGCCGTGACAAATACGGCGTCTAAAATGTACAAAACAATTCCAAAGTGATTTAAACAGGTTTAATTCTCAAATATGGCCAAAGATTTTGAAACATCAACATTAATGTTTCAATGATGATATTGTTGTTAAAATCAAACCAAATCCCCAGTCAGTTCTACACTGTCCACTTTTTCCATTTTAAAATTAATTAAAAAAATAAATAAATAAAAGATTCTTTGTAAAATTCTCAGCCAAGTAAAAAAGCAATAATCATGTTTTTATTCATTTTGCCTAACTGAAACGTACCAAACCATGTTTTTTGGGGGGGATTTTTGTACCAGTATTACCCTAACCAACCTGGCCTTACAATGTAATTTACTCCAGTATTTTACTCCATTTATATGTGAGTCAGAACCCATCAACGAGCAATAACGAGTCATTTTAGGAGAACACAACAGAGATAAACCCTGCACCCTTGGTTGGTCTGTGAGAAAGGCAATAATATTCTGCCACTGGTGCATTAAGAGGATAGAAAACCCATGAGTGACTTGGATCAGAAGAAAAGAATGTGTTTTATGTCCCAGTGAAGCCCGGCTTCCCAACATTTTCAATCCAAGAATTGTGGTGCATGAGATTGGTGTTCCTCAATGTTAAACCAAATCTCACTGGCTTAACTCATGGACAAATCATGGCCAACTTCAGGAGAGTTTGTGCAAAACTTTTGAATAACTGGTCTGTCTTAAACAGCTGCTGAGCTCCAGTCTGTCATATAAGATACCTGCTCTCTCATATCAGTCAGCAAATGGCAAAAGGACGTTCTAGAGGCTCAGAGCTAAGTCACACTAAAGATGCAAACCATTCATTCTATTATGAAGTAATATATTTCAACATAAGAGGTGTACTTTTGTGCTGTCCTTCAACTAATCTCTAGTGGCTCTCATTAAAAACAAGTCTGCTAGATATCTTAATGGAATTAGAGGCTGCACTTGACATCCCACTGTGTTTTTGCAGAGCCACCTTGCTTTTAAAACACCCAATGATGCATAACTAAACTGTCGTTGGCTGTTTAGTTACAACACATCTATGGTGGACAAATGAGAATCAGATTTGTGTTTAATTAGGTCACTGTACTCAAATTGCACACTTTTGTTGCGGGTGAGCTGAATGAGTTATACAAGACATGAAGACAAGCTTCCCTGTTAGACAGTTTACAGCCGATCCCCTATTCCCTTTTCTACTGCCAGCATCACATGGAGAAAAACATCAGCAGATGCGCTGACAGCATGTTTTCTCTTTGGGAAAATGTATGGCCAGTGATGTGTGTTTGAACAACAAAAAATGGCTTCAATCACAGCTCCAAAGATTAGTTTCACAGCCTGTGTGACAGTAAAGTTGACCGTAAAGCTCTTTAGGCTCTTATGTTTGCCTCCCTGTCTGTTTGATGTGTTTATAAGGTGTTGTCCTGGGGCAAAAATCCAAATCAATAAAGCAATTAGTACATCCCCGCCTCTGACTCTCACCAGGCAAGATTTATTGGTTGGGACTGCAGCCGTGGCACATGGGGACCTCATCACTTCTTCATGGCTGACTGGACAGCACAAGCAAGTAGGGCTCAGGTCCACTGGCACATTCATCCCAACTGGGAGGCTGGGATATCGAGGCATCCTCTCCGTGCAAATATCAGATTAGCCTGACCTTTACCATGAAGCTTACTACAGCTTCTCCAGCTTGGTACGTTCCGCTGCAGAAACACAGCTCACTTTTAAATAACACTGATATTAAGGATCTTATTGCTGTGATCTGTTAACATTTCTCAGTTGAATAAAATAAAAACAGTATGAAAATGACATTATTTACTTCCAGTATCGAATTTATCAATGGATTAGATAAGATACTGTTTTCACCTCTTTTTTAGTTTCTATTTTGTAGATATTTATAACTACGTATAGCAAATCCAAAAGGTTTATGTGCCTGCCTGACACATCTTTTCAGAATTGCTCACTAATTCATTGGGAATAAGAGTGGAGCTTTGTGATAATCAATCCAAAATATTGACTTTGTTTTTCTTATGCAATATTTTTAACTAATTTGTTCATCTTTGTCCACTTGGAAGATTGATTTACACCTGAGCTTTAACTTCTTGACTAATGTCTTGAGACATTAATTTAGCAGTCCCAAAAACACGCTTTTTCCTTGGGATGCTAACTATTATGTAGCTCACAACGTTTAACTCACAAACAGTATAGGATATGAGTTTAATGTGAGTTTGTGTTTTTTAAAGGTATGAATGCATTCCTTACCATATCTGAGTTGTAATTTTACACCACTGCAGGAGTTCCAGCAACTCATAGGCCGAAGTCGTTTTTAAAATAATTCTCGTCTGTTCCATTACTTCTGTACATAGCAGCAATAAATGTCTTTTTTTCCTCGCTCCTTGAACACAATAAAGAAAAACATCTAAACAATGGTAGTCTCCACAATGTGCCCAGTGATGGATGATGTTTCCAGAAGCTCCACTCAATAAAAAGACAAGTCCAGACCTAAGTGCTTTCAAATGTTGCTTGACATGGAATGACAAAGATAGAAACAGCTGGCCATATCTATAAAAAAAATTAGAAAAAAGTATCAGATTTAAGTTGGTTGCTTCCTTGAGTTTGGAGACTTTGATTTTCAATCTACACCCAAAGCTCCAAATCCTGTGTCAGAGGGCGTTAATTTATGTAACTCTTCATCACAAAGTGCTGCCATTTTCAGTCAAAGTTTGATGTAAAATGCAGCAGATGGCTCTTATTTCTGACACAAAATAGCACCCTGCACCTGAGGATTATTTTCCACACGATGAATTAATGTGAATTACCCTGCCACCTCCTTCGAGAAATCACTGCTAACACGGTACACTGAGCTGGGCATCGTTAATTAAGTCCTGTTGAATAAATAACACGTGTTCATGGAAAACCTTGGAGACGGTAACGAGAACAGGTGCACCAGTCTGTCCTTTTCCTTGTAGGAGTGCGGATGGGATCCCATGGGTCAATCTACTTTTAGTGTAATACAAATCCTTTGTATTTGTTGCTTTATCTTCTGCACTCATCTCTCCATTAGTGAAACAAGACCGAAGTGCTCAGACAGCAGTCCTGCTTTCTCTGTGAAATTATTCTCTGGTAAAGCGGACTTGTCAGTTTTTTCTGCCCGCCTGATTTATTGTTTTAACACTTTAGTTTATGTGACTCCAGATCTTTTAAGCAGTTGCCTTTTTAAGATCATTTTCTTCCCGGAAAAGGCAGATTACTGTCCTGTGTGTGAGGAGGCGGTGAGAACTTCCACTGATAAGGGCTGCTGATATTCTACTGCAGTGAATAAAGGCAAAATTCACTCCTCCGTGACATCAATCAGGAAGAAAAAGCTTCAGAGCCACAGAATGAGCCGTGTGTGTTCAAAAAGGTGACTGCTTTCATACTCTTTAAGATAGCAATAGAAGACATAATGCAGAAATTATGAAGGAGGGACAGAATTAAGAACAAAAGAGTTGCATTAGAAACTTAAACTACCTGGTATTCAACTGACAAAAATGCAGTTCTTCCCTAAGATTAATGATAATCTTAATTATTTTTTACACAGCCTGTGTACACTGTCATTTAACTTGAATGTCTGATGTCGCAGCATTGCCACCATCCATTGTGAAGAACCCTGACAACTGTAACTGAAGCAGACTTCTGACACAGCATCTCAAATATTGGAGATCTGTCAAAGCACTGTTTAATCCTTCACACAGACATGGAAAGGTTCTGTCTGTCAATCAAAACTAAAAGGTCAACCCTAATCGTACTAGTGCAAAGATGTTCATATTAACTCTAGAGGAGCAGCAGAGATCCACAGCTCAGGTGCACAAATGTGTTGGTAATGGAGGCCTTGATGGAAGAGTGAAAAAAGGAAAGACATTGGTAAAAAAGATGCTACGAGAAGTTCTGTTTGGAAACCTTGTAGGGAACCCCACAAATAATGGGAAAAGGTGCAATCTGGTTCCACAGTGGTTTAGATCAACCTTGTTTAAAATGACCCAATCAACGTGTAGCTCTAAATCCAGTTGTAAATCTGTAGTAAGATTTTAAACTGGCTACACACAGATTCTCTTCCTCCATGAGAATGTGTGTGCTTTTCTTTGCTTTACAAAGATAAACGGGAAAAATATTTAGTCTCTGAATTTGCTAACCGGACAGACGAATGACCTAGAAAACCTTCAGCTGTAACTGCAGGGAAAAGTTGTTTTACTAAATATTGACTCAATGGGTTGACTACTTATGTTAGTCAATCACAAAAATATGAGCAAAATACATGGAAGTTGGTGGATGAGTAAAATACATTTGAGGGCTTATGAACACATTTGTGCAATGTTAGGATTTGAGCAAAAAGTCAGAAGGTGGGAAGATTTTTTTTTTTTATGATTTCTGCTGCGTGGATTGTGGGATGTTGGATTATCTGCCAGGACAATGAATGTTCCAGATCCTCTTTCACGGTGGATCTCTGTATTTTATCATGAGCCGATATCCCACTATATCATGAGTAAATCAAATAAAACAAGCAGAACTAGTTATTTAATGGTTATTTCAGCCACAAAACAGCCTTAAGCTGACAAAGATGGATTCTCTCCTGTTTGCAGTCTCAAAGCTCATGGGAATTCAACTACTTTATAAGAAAAACAACCACTGACAAGTTCTGTTTTTCTAAACAATGCTTCTTTCACCACTGTTGACACTGCTGATGCTGCATTACTGCCACCATGCTAAACTGTGGAGTGTAAACACAAGACGATCCCATTAAACAAAGACGATGCTTCAGCCACAGAAAAGGAAAACTCAAGTTGTTTGCTGTTAAACCAAATCAGTGAACTGAAGGATATGGAAACGATCTGGAGAGTTGGGGAAAACAACAGCCCTCAGTGGATTTGTCACCACAAACAGACTCATTTGATCTATTGTTTGTTGTTATACTGTGAAAAAAATAAAATAAAATAAAAATATGCCACTGTCAGTGTGAGCATGTAACTGCTTTAAAAGCTGGCTGAGAATTTGTTTGTGCTGTCTGTTCTGATTATGATGTCCTCATAAAACACTTTTATGACTTTGCTGAACACTTTCGCTGCTTTATCCCACTCTCACATATCATTCTGAATACTGTGAAAGTGGCAGATCCCAGGGTAAAAGGAGTTTGCAAAATGCAAAATCTCTCAGAAGCCTTGAGCATCAGTGTGTCTGTAAATCCCAAAAAGGTCTGCTTGCATCATAACATGTGTGTCTGATGTGTTGGAGTCTGTTAGAGAAAACAGGAAACACAAAGACAACAGAAACCATCAAGCTATTTAAATTAGGATTGAACAAATAACTTGTTTAATAAATTTTTTCTGGGTAGTGAAGACTTTAATAAACAATCTGGTTGTAGTTTTGGATAAATGCTGCAGGCGTTGTAGATAGTATACCTCTGACCTTGGACTGTTCTCTTGAGACAGGAAATGGTGAGCCACCATTAGCACCTTATCTATCCAGTAAAGAAGACATCATCCTTCATTCTCTTATTTGCTGACAACAGTGCACTGGTGCTGTGTTTCCAGTATCCCTTTGCTTTTATTACCAGAGCATCAAACGTCTGTATCCCAGGGTAAGCAAGCAGCAGATCCCCCAAACTATCCAGTCAAAAGAGCTGAGTGAGGGATAAATGGACATTATTATTAAAAGTAATTTTTTATTACACTGAAACTTACATAATCTCTGTCTTAGAAACAGATAGTAAAATTTGGGACCATCATAGTTTAGTAGCAATATATTTTTAACAAATGTGTTGAATTTTTTACTCATTGCAAGTTCACAAAAGAGTCTTCTTTTCTCATGCTTTGCACAATTGCCACTTTTAAGTTATTTTCTCTCAGAAATGTTACAGTTTCATGCTTGTCACTTCCTCTGTGAAACGAAGCGAGAATAGACAGGGAGTGAAAAACTTTATATCTGTGAATTATTTTAAGCATAATGATCTCACTAGAAGATATGGAACAATTCACCAAAAATATGGGTTGTTTTCACCTTGCTAGGGGTTTATCTGGTTGGAGATATTTTCCGACTAAAATAATGAATTTTGTATTTGCTTACAATGCAGTGAATGAGAATTTCACTTTTAAGTTTACCTGTTTGACCCAATTTGGACCATGTTTCAGTTGTCAGAAACATAGCTTCAGATCTGGATCTAGTCTAATGTTGATGATTTCAAAGTTCAAAGGTTCTGTGGTTGTAAAACAAGAAAAGATAATTAGCCCTTTGCCTCCAAGCTTGTTAATGGTTATGGTGTTTTTGTGTTGATGCTTTGTGTTTTCTACAAAGGCGATGCTTTGCATTATGACCAAACATTTCTTCTTTTGTCTCATCTGTCTAAAGGAAGGTCTAAAGGATATTGTTCAAGAAGTCCTGTGCTTCATTTAAAGGAAAAATTAAGAATTGCTGTCATAGTTTATTTATGAGGAAGAAACCTTCCGTTTGAACCCTTTCAGACAGGTGTGATTAAGTTTTTTGTAGTTGTGCTGCTGTAAACTTCAGCATTAAACATATTATCTTAGGCCTGTAGACTCTGACATGAAAATCCTGGGTTTTTGAGCATTTCTCCGAGCATTTAACCTTGTAGTGAAACTGCTGGGATCTAACATCTGAGGAAGATGGGCATTTTTCTTAGATGTATATCAGTTGTGAATAATCCTTCTGTATAGTCAATGAATTCAAATTGTTTGTAAATAACTTTTTAAACCTGTGCTTAGGGTTATTCTTGATGTCTTTCCACGTTGACATTTTGTTAGCACACACATGCTATGTCCACATATGTGCCAAATCAACTGGCAAATTAGCTTTCATAAAAAGACCTTTTTTTATTTCTTTCTCAAATCATACTTATGTAATTTGCATGTCAACAGAGAGTATTTTGTTGACATGAAATATCTTAATTATATTTATTTTAGATCATTATTATGACCTCTGAGATGAAAAATGACCAGAGCCTCAAAGTACTTTACTACTGAGAACAGGATTGTTACTATGAGCAAAAATCTAATGAAAACATTTAATCCTTTTATTTCCTAATTGAATGTTAAAACTGAATTTTAATGTTCAGTTTAGTGGAGAATATCATCCACTTGTGAAAGAAACACAAGTGGATGAAACACATTAAACATAATGCTCTGATGGATGTTGAAGATCAATTAATAAAAAATAAAAAAAAATCCAGTTAAACCAGTGCAGAGCATTCTACTCCCAATGAGAAAACAATTTCATATTCTTCAGTTAAATTAGTCTTTAAAAAATAATTCAAATTGTTTTTAAAACCATTTTACTGGATGCTACAGATTGTAGAGACCTCACATGTTTAAATTTGAGAATGCATGAGGGAGGATAATGTGGCGTAAAGCTGATTGACCTGGCGTAGGAAACTATTGCTTGGGGAAATTATCCAGTCTTGGATGATAATTTTGTTCTGCCGTAATGGTCTGGCCTGGTTTCCAGTCAGCTGCAGCTTTCTAGAGGTAAACACAGAAATTGTGTTTACCTCTAGGAAGGTCCTATGTATAACCAATACATAGCACCAAAATATAACAAAAGTAGATGAAAAGATGAACGCTTTTGGGGGAAAAAAAAAATTGGTTTTACATTTTTGATGCCTTTAAGTGATCTTTTGATATGATCTCACTAAACGACTGTCTGAAACACACCAGTGGTTAGGATTTTAGGAAGTAGTCACTTGATAATGACAGAGAAGGTTTTCCCGTCAAGTCCCAAAATTGCACATCATCCCTCTTTCCTGGTTCAAACAGCTCCTTCCACTTGTCACTCCCTGCAGGCCAGGAATCCAATTATATGGATGTATTCACACAAACCTTTTGCCAGTGATGAGGGAAGAGGCGGAGGCAATGGGGCGCAGTGGTGTAAGAAACTAGAGCCGTCTCCTCATTTTAATGGAGATCTTGGATTCCTTCATGTGTACGTAAGAGACACTGCTGGCTTCTGCCAGCTGATGAAAAGCAAATGCAACAGGTTCACATAGATCTCATTAATAACTGAAACTAAAAATATGAAGCAGTTATGCAAACATTCTGAAACTTAGAAGGAAATATGGTGATTGTTTTTTATTGACTTAGTTAATTTATTTGTTTGCTTGTTG
This sequence comes from Brachyrhaphis roseni, assembly GCA_903066815.1. Lineage (NCBI taxonomy): Eukaryota > Metazoa > Chordata > Actinopteri > Cyprinodontiformes > Poeciliidae > Brachyrhaphis > Brachyrhaphis roseni. The sequence continues at coordinate 12,675 of CAEFZY010046903.1, forward strand.
TTGGACTTTATCTGCTTTAAAACGGCAAGACCTTTTTTTTAAAAGCACTTTTTATTATTAACTCATAGGACTTTGCAATCTCTCTAGATTTCATAGTGAAACTAGTGCAGAGTTTAACAAGACAGAGGCTTCTTTTGCTTCTTAAGTTGGATGGAAGTCAAGCTGCTGATGCTTGGTCACGTAGTTTCAAGACATTTGTTTTCCACACACCCTTCAAGATCCACAAACACTAAATGAGTTGAACTTATATTGTGCTTTTCCAGTCATTTTGACCACCCGGAGCGCCTTACACATTTACCATTTGCATTCACAAACTCACACACACATTTTTACATATTGATCGGCAACTTCAGGTTAAGTGCCTCCTGTCACGTTGACATGTGACAGGAGGAAGCTGCAATCATACCTACAACCTTCTGATTGGAAGATAACTCTAACCATTGTGCCACAGTCGCCACAAGACAAACCTGCGAATGAAATGAAAAAAGCTCCTGTGAAACCCCACTTGCGGCAGTTTGCATTGTGTTGTTTTCCCATATGTGTAGTTTACAACAGTACAGTAAACACAGCTATCATGGCAGAGACAAACGACTGTTAAGAGCTCACAAGTTTGAAGGAGGAGGAAATAATGATTTACGAGGCATTCAGACTCAGGCTGGAAGTGATGCATTATGAAGTCGGAGTCAGCTTTAATCGGCGTTCATGCTCAGATCAGCCTGCGACACTCGTGCTCTTACCGAAACATCTAATTTTATTTTCTACATTATAGGAAAACAAAAAGGAACAGATTGTATCGGTGGGAGTCTTTGTCCACTGCATCGGACGAGAACTGAGCTGAAAGAGGTTAATGTTTTGGTTGTGGTACGTACATCCTTATGGCCTCAGACAATTTATTCACAAAACATGAGGCTAAGATCAAAATGACAGCATTTCCATCACACAACTGCGACTAAGAGCACCGATTTCAGAAGTTCACCCTGACCATTCAAAATCCTTTACTAGTGGAGCACTTTTCCACAGAAACTTGAGCTTCATTTTAATGGAAGCGATGTAAATGTTTGTTTGTACTGCTCATTTTCATTACTGTGGCTTTATTTCCAAACCAGTCCTTGGAATGGGCACATTAGGACAGAAATCTGGTGTTTGTGTTTAAAATACAAATGAAAAGTATAAGTTTTACACTAACTGTTTATTTTCTTGTGTGGCCTTTAACCTTACATTTCATCCAGATTAACATGCAAATCATACAGATTCTACATTGATACACAGATTCATTCTGCTACTTACTTGTGCAAGTAGCCTTACAAGGGCTTATGATGTGTTTTTGTTTGATTTTCTGACAAGCTACTGTAATTTCTTTTTTTTTTTTTTCCAGATGAGAGACCATGTATGCACAAAGGGAAACCATGAGTTATCACTGCGTCAGAATTGGTAGAGAAAATGAGAGTAATCATCTCTGCTTCGACGGTCACCTCTTAAAGGTCCCATTTCATGCGGGCGGGTGGGAACAAGGCCGTGTCACCTCTATGCTCTGGAGACAATAACGACGATGTCATTTCAGCGCCATAGACACTGTCACAATGAGCCAGATGATCATGCGAAGTGACAATGCATAAAAATCTCACGCTATCTGCAGAACAGCGTCAGTGAGTGGAGATGACAGAGGCTGTTGGAGGACCCTGAATGAAGCGTTGAGCCTTTCAGTAAGAGCACAAGTGTCGCAGGCAGACCTGAACATGAACACTGATTAAAGCTGAGTCAGATTTAACAACACATCGCCGCTTCCAGCCTGAGTCTGAACCCCAGAGGACATAAAAATACTTAATGAGCAGTACTTCCTTGTTGAGACTAATTCAGCAGACATTAAAACCGTGTTCTTCATAAGATGCATGTCTGTTCCAGGACATGTGTAGGTTGTTAATATAACTCAGTGAATATTTTTTGCCGAAAGACACACAATCCACGTGACTAATCATCATCAGCATTCTCGTTGCAGGGCATTTTTTTCTGTCCTGACCCATCAATGCTGTGGTCAGAACCAGCAGTTTTCTAGAACTGCTTCATCTTTTCCAAATTGTTCCACCCCTCTATATTTTTTTCCCCCAACATCTGACAGCCTGGCAGCATTTTAAACATTCTTAATAAATCTGTAGAAACATACAAGGGAAACTTTTGATTGTCTTGGAGCAGTCACCACAGACTAATGACGAAGAAGTCACTGGATTTTTCAAAGTCAGAACCAGGCAGACGTGACAGAAGCTGCTTTGTGACTTTAGATTTAAGACATTGTTTTGGGTTTAGAAGATGGAGATTCACACAAAGATGACAAAGATCAATCCTCTTTTTATTGTTTTGGTGAGCACTTTGAAGACACTTTAGCTGGCTGCTGGTGACACTCTCCTCTTATTCTTACCAAGCTGAGGCAATTTTCCCTCTTGTGTCTTTGTCATTTGTGTCATCTTTCCTGAAACATATAAATCTGCCTGAGACAGCAGCCGTTTTCACAACAGCCTTTAATGAATGGTTTGAAATGAATCATTCAGCAAGTAGAGGAAATGTTATTATTTGAACTGTGTAAAATGTTGATTCATAAGCCTGAGGTTGGAAAGTCTATGAGGTATCGAACACCAAATAGTGATTTTTTTTAAAACACCTTTTGAGCTGTTACATTTTTGTTACACTTGCTTGCATGTTTCAGATCATCAAACAAGTTTAAATAAAAGACGATGATAGTCTAAAAGCTATTCAAACCAAGATGGCTTGTAAAAGGTAATTATCCTCTAGACTTGACTAGTCAGCCAAACAACTGTCATCAAGCATTTGAAGTAACTTGTAATGAGTCTTTTGTGGAGGAATTATGACCAAATCTTCCTTGCATAATTTTGTTTTTGGCAACATTGGAGGATTTTCTAGCCTGCCATAGCATCGAGATTGCTTTCAAGTTTGGATTTTGGCTTGGCCAAAATCATTTCTCCATCTCCTTTTAAATTTCAGATGGTGATACGATGTGACATTATTTATTTATTTATTTATTTATTTATTCTGGCTTACTTCATGTTCTCATACAAGTTTTGTTCAGATGGTTTCTTGATTCTATCGATCAGACAGTAATACAACCTGTCTGACTAGTGAAACTTAAAAAACCCTATATACAGTATTACTATTTTCCCCATAGAGTTTTAGAAAGCTTCTTTCCCTAAAGAAATGAAACCATCATTTGAAGACTGTTTTTAAAGTCAGGCTATGTTTGTCCAATATTAAAAATGTATTTGATGATCTGAAATCGTCAAGCATGACAAAACAGAAAATGTATACTTTTTAAAAAGTAGATGAAGATGTTTTCACCACACCATTGACAGTCGAGCAAACACTTGGCTATCAACAGAATACAAACATTTAGGGCAAATTTGAACAGGCACATTCTCACCATTCACCTAATGTGTTTATTGTATTAATTGACAATTTTCAGTCAAACAAAAAAAAGTGGGTTCCGAGACCAGAGTAATAGCTCATAAATTGTGTCCAAAAAAGTGTGTTTTCTTTAGGAGTGGATTCCCATAAATGTGCAACAGCTCCAGAGCTGCTTTGAATCCAAGACAGATGGGAGGAGCAGGATGTGCTACCAGCTGTGCAGTTAGGTTTTGTTCATCATTAGTTATGCATGTGGATAATTCACACATGAAACATTCATGTGTGAATTATTTATTTCAGTATTTATTTGTAAATTCCAGTTTTATTCACATTTTTTGCATTTTGATTGAAAAAAAAAACAACTACTTAACATCACAATATATTTTTTGACTAACAGCTGGTAGTTTAGATTACTGGTACAGGAATCACTGGTTACACCAGCTGCCCCCAGTTGATTCCAATCACTGAACCCAGTTTTGAGCGTTTTTCAAAAGACTAAGAAAGCACCAGAAAGATTTAGGAACTTTCAGATAAAGGTCAGCAGCACAGAACTCAATCCACTGTTCAATCCCACTGCTCAGGGAAAGATGAAGGTAAAGTGAGAAATAAAGGGCAACCCTGTGCAGCCTCTTCTCTTGCAGACATGGTTCCACATTATTAAACCACGCCATTTAGACACGAACATGACATTAACTTTTTAGTAATCGGTTTTTGCCCGGCAGTAAACAGTATAACTGTCATCAGTGAGACAAAGCCTGTTTTTAAAAGGCTCTCTCTGACTCACACACCCAGGAAAGAGTGCAGTATGAAGTGGGTTATCATTCTTTGTTTGTGAACTCTTATCCGAGTTAATATGTTTTCCTTCCTTGGGGCATGTTTTTCCAGCCATATGTGATCCATGGGACTTTTGTGTTACATTTGCTTCTGGAACACAATTTAAAGTACCATGAATTTTCTATTGACCTTCTGCCATAGTGTTTGTTTCACACTGGTGCAAAAAAATAAACAAGATAATTTTTTTATTTTTTTATTTTACAGATCGCTTCTTTTTGCTCCAGGCGCCAAGTGTTTTCATCACCATAATCATATTGATTTTTGGAGATTACTTATATCCTTGGCACAGTGGGACAAGAGTATTCTCACAAAGCCATCATCCTCATAATGTCTAAGTTTACAATACAAAATCGAAGCAGTACAGACTTAAGTTCAAGACTCATTTCTTATTATAAAACCCTGTCAGAAAAGACCAGTTAAATTCTTCATGGCCCATTTTTTAGACATATGTCTAGGGTTTGTATACTAATGTAGGTAAGTATTTACAATTAAAATCTAATTCTTATTTGCAGTGGTTATTTACTTCTCTAATAAAATGCTTCATTCTTAACAAACAGAAGGCACAATGGACACTACTAATTTGTCAGTCCTAAGAGCAAAACTGAGTTTACTATAGCAGTCTGTTAGAAACTAGAAGTGCTAAGAAGCAACAAAGGAGAAGATTATCTTTTAATTGGGTGAAAAGCACTAGTCAAAAGGTATCACCTTAAATTTCTAAGACTTTTCCAAGTTCACAATTTAGATATGCAACAGAGAAAAATGGAAATCGTGACTCATCTTCTCTAACCTAAGACTTTTTATGACATGCCTACTTTGGCATATTTGTGTATGCTCTTCTACTCTTTTATAGCGTAAATAAATGCTCTAGATAACAAAATGTATGAGGTTTTCAAATGTCCTCCAAACTCTTCACACAGCAATATAATGGGTTCTGTAGGAAGCAATTAGAAATGGCAACCAGTGGTTTATTTGCTGCTAATGGACACACTGATAGACTTTATTTTGGGTCATAAAGTTTGGCAATGGGATAATAAAGAGGAGAAGACAGATGTCCAGATGGAGCTTGGCATGTTAGAAGGTTTTTTAAACAGTGTTTGAATCCCTGAAGGAGAGGTTGAGCCACCTGTCATCTGGTGGTGGAATATTAAAATGATCTACAAATACTCATTGCATCAAATGCATGCAAGGTCTTCCAAGATCACAAGAGCAGTACAAAAGGGGTTATGGTTGTTAGCATAACATGTATTATGACATTGACGATCACATTTTTACAGGTGGCATACAATTATTTGTCCACCTATAAAAAGAACTGTCATAAAATGTGTAATAGCATGTCAAATTGCAATTGTTAAGCAGAAATTAGCAGTTTAACATATTTAATGTTGTTTCAAGGTTTATCACTGTTACCAAAAAATGTCATCAGTTGAGCTTTAAAAAGTTTAGATTCATTCTTCTGGGCTTAAATGTCATCATATATGAGAAGTGGGAGAGGAGACTGGAAGATCAATACGGTACAAATGGCCATCTTAGTCCCCCAGGAGGTGTGTGATGTGTAAAACATAATCGTTCCTACACACTTTATTTCAGGTTATCATGTTCTTTCCATCTGTCTATTTCCCGTGAATGTTGTCTCGTCTCTATTATGGCGAGAACAACAGGAAGCTACGTCCTAAATTTCATCAGTCTTTTATCAGTCTGGTCTTCCTTGTGTCCCATGTTGACTCTTATAATAACTCAAAGGAGGTGTGCAATTTCCTCCAATTCTGAAAATGACTGGTTGCTTGATAACTAGATGAAAAACAAACTGACAACAAAGGGAATTCTTAGTTGTCAAGGGCTAAAATTTGATAGGATAAGATTTTTTTACTTCTCTATTCCTGAAAATTTTCAACGCAAAGTCTGTGTAAGACTGACTTGTTATTGTCTTGCAAGTTTGAGCTTGACACTGTCTTACATTTGTCTTGGGTAGCCGATTTGCTTTGCATTGGTGCCCAAGTTTATAATTCATTGATCCACAGACCTAGAATCATCTAGTATCCAATAAAATCCCAATATCACGCAAATATTAACCACTTTTTCATTGGTTTACTGTAATCATTAATTAATTAATCAATGAGGACAATACACTCATATAGTTCTCCTCATCAGTGTCCCCAAGCCCGCTGACCTGGTGTTACCCTCCATGTCTATTGTCCTCAAAATGCCCAATTTCTCACCACATTGTCACATCCTCCCCACAGCTGTATCTGCTGCAGGGAAACCCTGTAAATCTCCTCCCTGAGGCTTTAACCCATTAGGATAAATAGACTCGGCAGAAGACACACTTCTCTAACAGCTTATCCCCCTTCAGCCCCAACGTGCCTGCAAGCAGCCCTGCATTGGATCTGACATGCTTTTATGTTCACGGCACATTTCCAGTTGTTGTACAGCATTCATCAGTCACATGCAAAGGCCTCCCAAAGGAAATCTGTGTATTAGACATCAAGTGGAGCTCACAAGGGGAAAAAAAAAAAAAAAAAACTAAATAAAACTGATATCCATAATCTGAGTTGTGTTGTTGTTTTGCTGAAGCATTCCCCCTCAGAGAGGAGGAGTCTGAGTTTACAGCAAGCCCTTTAGCAGCTCTGTAATAACACCTAATGAATCTTCAGTTAGCTTTAATCTGAGTCCAATTAAGAAGCTACAATGAGTTTAGCTAAACAAGAGACCTACAACTTTTAGCTCAGGTTTATAAACAAGAATTTTTTTAAAAAATTTCCATCGCCACTAAGCATGTTTTCTTTTCTTTTTTTTTTCATTTTCAACCATGAAGAAACAGTGATAGCACCTGCAGGTCTATTAAATTTTTGCGTGACAGGAGAACCAACACCGGTCAAGTTCACGCCTCAGCAGCTGTCAGTCATCAGGATGAGCAGTCCACCTTAAAAAAGAAAAGGTCAAAGCTACCGCAGGCAATAAAGAAGACGACAAACACAAATAGCCATCGTGTTGCTGTCGGGTTGATATTGTGTCTTCAAACTTTTTTATGATGTTCATAGCACATACAAAGATAACTGTAAGCAATTTTTTTTAAAAAAGAGACTATTTAAACAAAACTGAAAACTTACAATGTTTTGCAAAGCAGTGCAACAAGTGACTTTATTTTGTTTTTAATGCATGAATCCTGCTTATATTAATATAAAAAAAGAATATTTCTGATTGTACACAGCGTGATTATTATCTTATGTCCATCTTATCAGACCTTAACTCTAATTTATGTGAAAACAAAGTTAAAGTTTAGCCTTTCAGCTTTCAGTGTAGGGCCATTTAAAGTTTCTTACTGAATCACTAAAGTGATCCAAATAAAACAGTATTGAAGGCCAGAACTATAAATGCATTCTTCATCAGTACTAGATATGTGTGCATTTCGTTGACCATTTCATTTTTCAGGCAAGAACTGACTAACAGCAAACTTCTTTAATGGATTGTAACATAACATAAGGAGGCACAGAATAGAACGTATTCTAGATTTCCTCCAACCCACCCATGTTCAGCGTTATACATACAGGCTCAAATATTTATCTAATGTCAGGTTAAATGTCTCATGGCAAGTTGCAGAGAAACCAAATAATTTTTGTGGCCATTGGTAAGGTCTTGGTGTTGTTCTCATTAGAACAACACTCTTTTTTCAGTATTATAGACCTTATTTAAAATGGTAGGTTTCCTGGCACAGACCCTACTTTAGGTATAGTTTATAAATTTCAAATCGGTTCTAGGTCAAGGCCGTTAAAGTCAGCCTGCTTTATTTATTTCAGAATCAATTTTAATATTTGTTTGGAATACATGTTCTGTTAGACCATCCAACTGTGTTGTAGAGTTTCCCTAATCTGGTCCAAACAGTCTCCCTCAAGCAAAATAAAATTGATTAGGATGCTGAAGAAAAACACAAGAAACACCAAAACTCATTGTCTGAACTGATTTACAATTATATAAAAATCATTATTATTTGTACATTTAATTTTTATTTAGATAATAAGTAAGTTTAGTAGTGAATACTTATCTGAATATAGTAGATACAACAGACATTGATGTAAGTATTTATTGTGAACATTTGTGAAATTGAGCATACCGTAATTTACGGACTATAAGCCGTGACTTTTGTCACACGCTTTCAACCCTGCGGCTTATACAAAGATGCGGCTTATTTATGCATATATTTTTTTTCTAATGGCCACCAGGAGCGCTCGAGCAGAAAAGGTAAGAGTGAGACAGGTGGAATATATGTGTAGAGGAAGACGCAAGTTTAATGTAACGTAACACGTCTCAGTGCTCAGGAGGAAGATGAAGACGGCTCTCACCGCTATGTTTTTTAAACCAGCCCTGTTAGTGCTGTGCTACCGTGTTGCTGCTGTGTTACTGCCGCGTCACAGGCACTGTTTGGAAAGAAAA
>CAEFZY010046904.1:0-126583 GCA_903066815.1 Brachyrhaphis roseni
AGAAGCCCTTTTCTTTTTAAGGGCTCACAGCCGAACAACCATCTACAGTTTTATTTGACAGAAATGAACCCTTTTACTTGATTTACAGAGCAAATAAAATTCTTTCCCCTACTCATTTTATTTTCCTTTTTCATTCTCTTTAGAGGATTGGGTTAGAAAAGAAGGGAGGCAATAAAAAAAAACCTGGAATGATGAGAGAGCTATTGGTTTGCGCATTAAAAGCAGATCAATAACACTGTTGGTAGACTGGAGGGGACCCAGAGGATGCAAACATATAATCAGTGCATCAGGCATTATAATGCACTTCTCCTCAGGCTCATCAGAACAACTCAATCAAACATCCAGAACTGGCCTGTTAGTAAGAAGAGGGGGGCCCCACTGTGGGGCCCACCCCCCAGAAGAGGTGAGACACATCAACCTCAATCAGTGTGGGTGATGAAGATGGATATATCTGCGCATCGGCACATATAAAGATGTACACGAAATGCAGCGAGGTGAGGTGAAAAGCAATTAATGCTTCAGAGCCAGTCATGCGTCAAACCTCAGCGCTGATTGACAGATGGCATCGGGAGAGTGTCCTGCTCTTCTCACAAAATTGTGCACCCTGCGCACACACCGGTTAGAAAAACCTCAGAAGAAAAAAATAGGGCCGAGAAAGACATACTCAAGGACACGTATGCAAAGTATTTTGAGTCTCAGGAAAAAGCAAAAAGGACGTTGAGGCCCAATATAGTGCCTTACAAGAGCACCTTTTCACATTTTGTCAAGATTCATTTTCCAATTTAAATGCCCTTCATTGAGATTTTGTGCCATATGCAGACTGCAATGCATACCTGAAGAGGAAGGAAAATGAGGGACAAATAAAAATGAATTCAAATCCCAAAAGTGTGGCATGCATTTTTATTTAGACTAAGCATCACTCCAGTGATTCCATGCAAGTCAATAGATCTGTGAGGACACCAACGGCACCATGGCAGTTAAGGAGTTTTTCTGATGCCCCCAAATTAAATCTAAAAACAAACAAAAAAAAAAAGTGTCTTCAGCGACTAATTACTATGTAGTAATTAGCTGGGGTAGGGCGGCAGTCCACAAATAATCTTTTTTTTCTTTTTTATGACTACATGTTTTGTATTTTATATAAGGGTGTTTTCACATCTGATAGTCCGGTAGATTCTGTTTGACTGGGGGACCAAAATTGTAACATTAGTTAAATTTGTAGCTGGTGTGGCTCGCTTTACAGTGCACTATGTCAGCTGAAGCAAACCCTTTGAAAATCTGCCTCCCAAACCCCTCACATGTGGTGATGCTGCACCAATGACTACTGAAGACAAGAAGAAGACATGAGCGCAACTTCCTTCTTTGCAAAATGCTAACAAGATGGAGTTACAAAGATCCACAGCTCAGGGCGTCTTTTTATTGTGTAGACAAAAATGTTGTCCTGTATGGAAGAATAGCAAGAAGAAATCCAGTGTTCAGAGAACATCATAAGAAGCTCTGTTTCCAGAGGCAGGAGATATTGCAAACATGTGAAAAAAGGTGACAAGGTAATTTAAATCTTCATACAAAACAGTATTTAAGTGGAAAGCCAACACTACAAATCACACCATTCCCATTAGGTTAGGTTAGGTTAAACTTTCACCTTGTTTCATTATGAAACAAGGTGGTGGCAGCATCATGTTGCTTTGTTAGTGGGAAAAGAGATGTTAGTCAAAACTGAATACAAATCCAGGCCAGCCTTAAAAATTTGCATTCATTTAAAAAAACAATTTTAAAAGCATATGAGCATTTTAATCGTATGCTTTTGTGTTAGTTTATTACATGAGATGCTCATAAAAAAATCTTGAAGCACATTAATTCAAGGGCAATGAATGCTTTTTGTAAGACATTTACCTTAGTTTCTTTCTACCTGCAGGTCTGGGCAAATTTACAAAGCAAACAAAATCATTTTCAATTCAAATCAGCAGCAGAATCAGGTGAGGTATGACCATCTAGCCCCATGTGTCTCATGTATCTGGTATCTTCCATGTTAAAGAGCTCAGACTGGACCTGTGTGCATTCCTCTCACACCTCTGCCTTCACAAGGTTGAACAAACTTTGAAGGCATGGCCTGAGACCTCGTTAACATAGACTTACTGTTGGGTTCAGAAGAGAAAGTCGGATAGTGGGAACACAGACAAGTGTGAGAGGAAAAGCAAGTGCATCTTTGGGAGACTGTGTAAAGGAGAAAGAGGAAAATGAGTGACACGAGTGTTGTCAAGCCAGCCAGTGACGCCATGAGCTCAATCATGGGGAAATCGCTCCTTTCGCATCACTGGACTGTGCAGACAAAAAGGGCACAGCTCCCCGTCTCCGGAACCCCCTGCATCCATATGGATGATTCTAATAAGAGGGTGGATTGGCACGTTGCTTTCTGCGTGTTTGATTTACAAATCGATTGGTTTCAGTTTGGACCAATGACTCTGGAGTCGCACGCTTCAGCATGCTTTCCCAGCTCAGGCACTAATTGTAGGGATTGGCTTCTCTGTTCCCAGAGCCTTGGGAAGTTGCCACGCCTGTTTCCTACTGCTGTTCACCACACGGCCGTGACCTAGTAATGCTCATTACCACCATGATCCCCCCCTCTTCTTCCTGCTGCGTCGCAGCGCTTTGGCGCGCACACACACACACGTAAACAGATCCGGGCACACAAACATGAAGGAAGCAAATAAACTTGAGGCTTAAGCTCTGAAAGGCCAGGGGTAAGCAGCTTGAGTTGTCAGGCTCTAAATGTGTCGGGCCAGACAAAGGGAGTATCAACCTGGATTGTGCTCCAGGACTGGCAAAGGGCTTCGGTGACAGGCTGGAAAATTGCAGCTCTTGGCAACAAAGATAAATATACACACTTCTGAGGAAGGCAAATACATGAACACACATAAGCATAATCATGCAGAAATGAAGCAGAAATTCAAGCGAAAAACGGCAGGGTTGTTGGAGTTCCTTCACACGTTCTGCATTACTTTGTGGTTCCCTGGAGTTGAAGCTTGTAATTTGGTAAAATGCCTCTTTATCCCAGGATAAATTTATCACAATGCTTCTATTATGCGTATAAAAAAAAAGGAAATGCACACTCCCTTTCACTTACAAGCAATATCTTATATTCGTCACAGGGTACAATGGTGAAGCCTCAACATCTAGCAACACAATAGTTTATCACTTTAATAGGATTTCAGCAGAAGGGGACAAATCTAAGTGTCGGACGAGGTGGCCGTCGCTCTCTCTGAAGTGGCCCCTGGAAGGAAGACTGAAGGGGGGCGAGCAGCAGCACTCAGGGTGTGATATATAGCTTTCCTGGACCTTGTTATGGGCTTTTTTTTTTATCCGCGAGGCAAAAATCTAGGGCAGCAGAGATGGCTCGTTATCCGAACAATCTTTGCTTTGATGGGGACGCATGTGTTAGAGGGAGTGGGGGTGTTGGCTGGATATATTCTTAGAAGAGAGGAGACTTCCAGCATATGCAAATCTAGCCTAAAGTCTCAAGAGGCCATTCCTAAAACATTCAGTGCTTGCTCATTCGAATATCTTTTTTGCAGAATTGAAATTATGGTCAATGCTTCATGTCATGTTCAAGCTTCTGAGGAAGAGTGATGAACAAGAGATATGGACGAGGAGTAAGGTTATGGACGGAATCAGCAATTTCACATTTAAAATTTCAATTTGTGCAAATTACATGAAGTAAAAGCAAACGGTGTTTCTCCAGTGAAGAGCTGGAAACATAGCCTATTTAAAAACACCCTTGTCAAAAGACGTATAAAAAGCCTTAAAAGAAATTAGTCTAATTGCAAACGCTCAATGTCACACTGAGAAAAATGTAACCTTTTCAATTTTTCTCTGGAGGTTTAATAGGTTTTCATGCAAAGAAATTATTGTTTCACAAAATCATTTAATAATCCTTTTAAAATTAATTTATTTAAATTTTGTTCTTAAAAATTCTGATTTCCTTTTTCAAGTATATACTGAAATGTCACAAATCAAAATTAATCCTTTTTCACATTATATGTTCACAAACTATTTTTTCATCCCCAAGATGAAAAAATAGTAATAAAATTACCAGCTTTTTTTTTTTTTTAAAAAAAGAGCTTTCAATCTGAGATACAACTGCAAAGAAAAGTAACTTCTTTCCTTTTCTTATTACACATCTCTACCAGAGGTACATTTTGATAGCTAGTCAAAGACAGAAAAAAAAGAAAAAAAAAAAAAGAGAAAGAAATGGAATCAGCTAGGTGATAAACGATTAGGCAATGACCCTCACCTTGCTTTATCTGTCTTTTGTCTGCTACCAGGACGTTTTCGGCGTCGACAATGATGACTTTTCCGTCCCGAGGGCCAACTGCAAAGTTATCAAAACTGACATCCAGCAGGTACAGGGCAAAGTCAAAGTCATTGTTGGTGAGCTGCTCGGCAATGTCCATCAGCTGCCGCGCCAGGTCAACCCTCTTCTCCCACGGCGCATTGTAGAAGCTCCACAGCTCCTCGCCCACGTAGTTGACAGCTACCATGCGCCCACACGCTCCCAGGTACTTGGCGAATGGCCACCCTTCATCCGATGGAAAGCTCTGGGAAGGAAAAACGTGGATAAAAAGGGTCAGGTAATGAAAAAACAAATAACTTTGAAAGATAAAGGCTAACACATGAATTGTGGAAACAGTCACCATGTCAAAGGATAGTTTTTTAATTTGCTCTGAAATCACTACCTGAATCCAGAGAAAGATGAAAGGGGGGGAAAAAAAAGAAAAAGAAAAAAAAAACAAAAAAAAAAACAAGATGCTGGTGTAGCCTTGGGTGACTTCTGATATACAATTTTAAACACAATAGCTGAAAATGAGCCAGAGAATCACGTGAAGCAGCGCCAGCTTGGGGTATAACGGATTAAATTTAATAAAAGCATAGAGTCCGTTTGTGTTTAAGCCCTACAGCTACGAGCCGAAGCTTGCTGCTATACTGTGTGCTTCCAGAGAACTGATAGGGGGTGATTTGTGGCAGGGAGCAGTTAGCAGGAAGGTCTTATGCTTTCTGATGCGACTGCAGGGCGTTTAAACTGCTTCGTGGTGCTGTTTAACCCGGTTAAATGCAGTTTGGGAAACTGACAGCATTTCACTGCATCTTATGGGATCCAACCGATTCAGAACACCAAGATAAACCTACAGCTTAGCAGGTTTATCTTTTAAATGCTGCTGCATACTATCAATAAATGAAAGACGAATTTGCCTAAAAATAAATAAATAAACAAACTTTCTTTCTCCAGCTGCTATGAGACTACAGCTCTGGCATTTTCCAATTTTCCTTCCCTCTGTTTCTCTCTTCTAGATCCATTTCATTGTCACAGGCTGTTGCAGCGGTCGAACAAAATCAATGGAAAATAACAGACGGATTCCAACTTTTCTGCCGACGCAATACTTTTTTTTGCTGCAAATGATAATAAGCTCCCATCATGTAACATAAACTCTCCACCAAGGGCCTCAATCTTTCATAATAAACACCTGCCATATGCTCGGCTAATGACAGCTCACAATTTCCATGTAACAAATTTCTGCCGTTTTTCTGGCCAACAGCCGATGCAGACACACAACCGGCAGCGCTTCATTGCTTCTCTCTAAAACGAGAGATGTTGCAAAGGAAACACCAAGACACTGCAGCTAAGGTGTGAACTATTATGACTGTTGCGTCCCAGTCTGCTCTCTCGGTAATTCAATATTTTACCAGCTTTCAATTTCTGCTGAGAGGCTATGGGGGGGTTAAATATGCATGGCTGCCTCGACTTGTTTTAAACTTTAATGGAATACAAATTATTTACAGGCGTACGTGTTAACCACCCTCTGCAACGCTCCCCACTGGCTACGTAGAGGGTGTATCTCCAGGATAACAGCTGGACCCATACCGCATATAGACTGTAGATCTAAGTAGGTACAAAATCTAAAGAATAGGCAACTGTGCTTTGTGAAAGTAATCATACCGTGTGAACTTTTTCATATTTACCATGTTGCAGTAAAATACCTACCGTAAATGTATTGTACATGATAGCCATAGAGTTAAGCAGCACATTTAAGAGGGAGGAGGGAAAAGGTTTTAAAGTTCATGTTTTTAAATTTCCAAACATCTGAAAAGAGTGGCAAGCAATTGTCAAGTCACCTATTAAGCAAATTAAACATCTGAAGATGAAGACAGATTATGGAATAACTAGAAACGAGGGCTGGCCAATATGGCTGAAAAAGGTATCTTATATAAGCATTTTCCATCAGTCAATTTTGATAATTATTGATTTTTGTTTTAAATATCCAAACTACTGCCAAGCAAGTGACATCATGTGACCTCTCCTCTTCTATTCACAATTTCCTCTTGAGCTGTCATACTCGTTCTCCTTTCACTTCACCCTCATCATTTTTATTTGTGGTTATGGCACAGTGGCAAAAAGCTAAACTGATCCCACATACTATGGTGCATTGTGTTAAGGTCTGTAGCTGTGCACTGTCCAGAAGGTTTAGATTTCATAGTGGAATCCTAATAGCAATAAAATCTAAAATCGAATAGTAGAAAAATCCTAATAAAATAGACTGAAGTTTGAGATTGTAACTAGACAAAATGTGAATAAGCTCATGGAGGTTTAAACCATTTAAAAATGCACTGGAAACAAAAATGTTCAGTTTCACTTTAAAACCACAGAATCACTGAGCAATTTCACCTTAAGCAACCCTCAGACTGTGTTGAGCAACATGCAATAAAGTAATGATTCCTAGAAGAGACCAAAATATGATCACTTTAAAAATCAACAAGTTTATGCCGCAATAACTTTCCACACATAAGATCGACCTTTTACAGAACATCACTTTTTATGGAATTAATCCATCGCCTCTGTCCGATTTAAGAAAAAGCAGGGAATGATGATAAACTACATGCCATATTAGTTGGATCCATTTCCCCGAGGTGGCCCAATCAATTGTGGGCAAGACAAAAAGTCTGTCCACAAAGCAGTGCTTGCTTCCCTGCAGCCTGTCTGTCTGTGCCTGTCACTTGGCAATGACTCACCGGGACTTCTCCAAATCATCTCGCCTTATTATCCTTCCTCTACATTTTCAGAGACAGAAAACTTGACAGGATGAAGGTTCTGTGGTTGTAAAAAATAAAATAATAAAACAGAGTTGGACTGACTGCACATTCCAAATACTAGCTGGATAGGAGACAATCATGTAAGCTTTCCCTTCATAGGAGATTTCAGGATTAGAGACTTAATAGGCTATAAATCTAAAATGGCTTTCTAATTTCTAAAGTTGCCTATAAAACGATTAAGCAGATGATGGATCAGATGGTACATCCTTTTTAAGCCCACACACCGTACTTTGACCCATAATAAACGCTACTAGAATTTATTTTTTCCCTGTTGGTGGAAATATTTGAAGCTTTCAGTGCTGTTGACAAAAAGCAGCCCATCCACTGTTACAGCTAAACTAGCTTTGTAAAACACCAGCATCCCTCTCTCACCCCCGCAGGGCAGATAGATAAATGAGGGAAAGGTGGATGGAGGAGGTGGTTGGTTGGTGGGGGGAGGAGGAGTGCGAAGGAGGAGAAATGAGAGATGACGAACAGAAGAGACAAACAGAGCGTCTTTCGCTTCTTCGCTTCAGTAGACAGGAGGAGTAAACCGGCAAAGACCTGCCTGCTAAACACATCTCTCTCTTTGTTGTCAGATTGCAGGCCTGAATGGGAGCAAAAGTAAAGCGACGGCAGATGGGGGAGGTGGAGGGGGTTTGCGGGATGAATGCCTTGAGGCTACTTTCAGACACTGTCAACGGCTGTTATGAGAAGGCCTTCATGTCTGTCTGGCCCCCGTCCTCGGCTCTCAACATAGTTGTCGGTCATTTACCTACACTGGCAGGCCCGTTGCCTAGCGATCTGCGCCTCAACTTGTACTTCCGTACTGCTTTAATGAGCTTCTTAAATTTAAGCTTTTGAATGTTAAAACGCCTTAAGGAGAGAACTACTGAACAGTGCATGCAGGCACATGGAAGAGCGCACCTGAGCATCCAGATTCAAGCCCTCCTATTGCGCTGGTTGATAAATACTACACTCATTCTTCCTTAGCACTCCCTAAATGGTTACACTGCAGAAGTCATTAACGGCCGCAATGAGGCGTTCTGAGGGAAGTACTGGTGGTGAGAGAGGCAATATAGAAAGGCTCAGCCAAATATTACATCTTTTTGCACTGAGTAAACCTAGGAAATAAAATGTGAAGATGTGTGTGGTTGTGAATTTTACCAGTCGTCTCCTGATGGTATTAAGCTTTTCAAAGATGCTGAGGGTGCTAAACTGCCAATCACCTCCTAGAAACTTACTGCTTTTAAAGGCTTGATCATCCTGTCACAAGATAAAAAAAAAAAAACACTCCCTTTAAAATTGTTTTAATTATATTTCCAGCACAATATAAACTCTCTTCCTTAAGACTTATAACACGTTCATGCGTTGTCAGACTGAATTGTTTCAAAACTTCTAGTTGATTTTACGACGTTGAGGACCTTTGAGTAAAAACCTCACTAACGTGGGTTTTATTCATCGTTTTCCCTTAAATCAAGCAAAAGCTGGCTTTCGATTCTGCTGTGTGGCAGAGGTGTTTTCCTTTAATTTTTTAGAAAACTTGGATCAGTTAAAAGTCTATAATACTTAGAAAAGATGAAAACAAATCTGATCTTTCTACTCTGTGAATGATAAGTATAACTGAGTAACAATGGCAACTCTCTTTAGTGTTTGTTACTGAGGGATGATTTGAAGTTGGCTATTTTCAATATCAGAGAGCTGCTAAAACACAGACAGAATTACATGACAAACTTCTTGAAAAAGGAAACTTAATTTAAGAGGCATGATGGCTGCTCGTTCAGTTTGCCACAAAATAGAATTCAAGCAAATAACAGCAAGCTGAATATTGCTCTGTGTGATCCCTATGATTAGTCCAACTCTACTAGTTAGAATATTGTGGTTAACTGGTTTATGAGCTTTCTAGTAATAACCATTTAAAGTGTTCTTACACCATAAAGTTCACACACATACATGATACACAGATCATTGGGCAACTTGGTTAAAGTGCTTTGCCCTAGGGCATATCAGCATATGCAATTGGAAATTTTAAAATTTTCCAATTACAAATAGACTATTTTTTCCTCACAGCCACAGCAACACTGAATTACAAAATATCTTTTGGAAATCTGACAGATAGAGTAAAGGTGTTTATTCCACAGCCAGGGAAAAGGGGTTGGTCATGCAACAATCTGAGCAAAGAACCAACAAAGTGTTAAAGACAGCTTAAAGCATTAATATGGAATATTAAGGGAAACTCTGCTTTACTGTGTAAGAACAACCACCCTCTCTCGTTCTGTGCAAAGTTACTTCTGGTCCTAATATAGATAATTAATGACTGTTGACAGAAAAGCTCATTAGGGCTCCTGTATAGTTCTGTTGAATGAAGTGGTGATTGTTCAATCTTAAAAACAGTAAATATGAGATCTAAATGACTCTTCTACAAAAACAGTGAACACCATAATATGGTGTCTTTCTAGATTTTGAGATCAATAAAGTTAGCAAGCTATTAGTTAAAATAGATAATTTACTTTGATAGCAACATTTGTTAAGACGATTTAACTTTCATAATGCAGTTATGCAAGATCCAATTAACAGGAAAGTTCTCTTGTTAATTATGGCTGTTAAAGATAATTGGAAGCTGAACAATAGATTTTTACAAAAATCGGTGATTAGAAATTGGCCAAAAAAAGGTCTGTGCATCAAGAGGTAAAAACAGGACCAACATACAATCTTGTTTGAGATTGTTTACCAGTAACTTACAGAGCCAAGGCTTTTTTAATCTAATTTTAAAGGATCAGCTGTGCACTGCAGTAGAATCAAGTCCATGTTGGAGGGGGGTTGATTTTTTGACTCCTTTCCCCTGTAACACAACAGGCTCACTGGAGTCTTCTCCTCGGGGTGGGATGGGTGGGGAGGCGGGAGCGGGCCGAAATGAAACAGGGCCACAGACAAATGGGCCGCCTCTGGAGAAGAGGATGAAACGAGTGAAGCGAGAGGCGTAGGAACACACACCTGCGTCCTGACATCTGCTGACAAAGGCGTGCCCTTCTACAGGACCACTCAGGGAAAAGCATTTTTTGTTTGTGCGTTTGTGGAGGGTTCGAAAAGAGGCTCCTTGTTTTGTTTTTTCCCGTGTGCAAGTGAGCGCGTGTCTATGCGCAAGTGTATCTGAGTGAATGTGAATGAGAACATGCAACGTGACCGGGGCCGATAACAACCTCTATTCAGGAGCCGAGTAAACACGAGTGGCTCCCAAGATTATTGCTTTGGCTGCCTTGCAAAGAACACTGGCCCATCAAACACATACACACACAAATATGGTGAACACAGAGCAGTGTTTTATTAATGCAATATTTATGAGGAAACAGAAGCATTGCTTTTGCATCTACAACTACTTCTAGCAAAAAAAAAGAGGAAATTAGCAGTTTGCCCCAAAGTGTTGCATGTGAGCAGCTTAATAAAACCCTGAGTGGGGTGTGGTGTAAATTCTTAACATTTTCTCTCCTGAACAAAACCCTATTGCTTCAATAGCAAACAAGCATGGACACGTCTCATCTGGAGTCCAGGGATCACTTTTTAAAGTAAGGAAATGCAGCGGACGACAGCATTACACCAAACAAAGCCTATTTAAACCCAAGATTGCCAGATGAGAATTTTTGTAGTCTGTTTATCACAGGGGCTTATTGCTAAAGAAGAAGTCACATCTGCTCTGTAACGCTGGCAGCATGGGGCTGCCAGGCTGGAGTTAGAAACACATTGCTTTTCTGTGTAGTTTTCCTGTTGACCTTGAGTGTCTGGAAGGAAGTGTGGTGAGCCCCGTCTGGCATTTTGCTGGCCATTTAAGTTTAAAATACAGTCTGTTAGTCCAAGGCGAGTGCTCAGGCCCCACAGGGGCCTCAGCCAAGGCACACATGGTCACTACCGCTTTTTTTTCCCCCCTATAGTCCAGCTTGTCTCAAGCTGCCACTGCTGCTTTTCTTGCTAACTCCCCCATAGTATCTTTGTGCTATCCACAAACCCAACAATGATTCTGTTGTAACCGTAAAGCCAGAAGCGCTCTAATCAGACACTGTAGAGTCACGGTGGTTGTTTTCAAACCAAAAGTTTTAAGGAAGGGAATTACTAAACCCTGAGTAAAAATACCAGGTTCACAGAATCATTTGTATAAACATTTAAAATAGAGTTGTTTAACATAATACATTTATTTTTAGTTTTAACAGCAAAGCATGTAATCCTACTGATGCCAATTTAGCAAGACGAAGTTAGCCGGTTTATTATAAGGAAATTTACTAGAATTGGACGATTTTTCCCTCAGTTGGTCCTAACTTGGTCAGAAATACAAAAATCTGATCTTTTTTCTCTATCAGTGAACGCACCATTATAAGCTCAAACTGGTCATGCTGGCTCTCCTGTCAAAAGACTGAGAATGATGGAAAGAGGAAAGAAATGCAATGTTATTTTTACTATCCGTGAAGTGTTAAATGAAGTAGGAAAAAACTTAAGAGGTGCAGGAAGCTTTTCAAATAAAAACTATACTTTACATTTCAGGTGTTCATTCACAGTGTAGAATGCTGTTTCAGTAGTACAAAGAGTAAAAAACAAAATCAAGTCCAATTATTTTGGTTTGTAAAACAAACTCCTATGACCATCCTCTTTCACACAGTGGCATGTCTTTACTTCGGCTTCTAATAAAATTTAAAGAGTGCTCACGGAAGGAAGGCTATTATAAAAAAAAAACCTTTTCAATGCTGTTCTCACATCTTAAAGTTCTCAATAAGAAACTGGAATTTACAAACACTTTAGATTAATAATCATCTTAGAATCCTAATCTGTATCATTTTGCATAGTTCTTCACTGGTATAGCTCGCTTGCACTCAGATGCTTTACAGGTATGCAGGTCATTCTTTTAACACAGTATTACTTTTATACAACCAAAGTGGTCCTTTAGTTGCTACATTATGACAGTTGTTCATAAATGTCGTAGCTTTTTTTCAGGTAGATGACCAATAATTCAGAGTGGTGGCACTTTCATTAGGTCAGCTTTAAACCATTAATGCATGTTACGTCATTAACAATGGGATCAGTCAATGTTAGTCATTTCATCACATATTGTATCGTCCTGATGAGAGAAAACTGGGTAGATATAACAATCAACGGTTTCATTCTACCCTGGTGCTGCTGGGGACATGTTTTTGGGGGTCTACCATGTGGTATTTGCTTGGTCATGTAACAGTAGTAGTGATGCTACTAAGTTATAGATAGTATCTATATAATATAGATAAATATTGGTCAAAGGCCTATTGTAAACTATAGGAACAGTACAGACTTTCAGTGGTTTTGAAACTTTGAAAAGGATAAGAAACTTTTCAAAAGGTTCTTAACACCAGATATGCCTTTAGCATATGCCTTTAGCATATCTGGTGCGTGTTTTTGAAAGGATAACTGTGTCCAACACAAAAACATGCCAATGAGTAGTAAGAATCATGCCGAGATTTTACATCCTCAAACCATAAAAAGTAAAGCTTTACAGCACTGACAGAAAGGGCACGCACATGACTCTGTTTTGTCACACTGACAGAAATAGGTTACACAGGTCTTTGAGTTTTGCAGGCCTTTGCTCTGTAGAGAGAATGAGAACAGGATGAAGAATGACAGTGCAGCTTGAGGTTGAAAGCGCATACAGCGTTGTTAGTGGACAGACAGAACCTTTTGCCGACCTGGAGCTGAACCATTGAACATAGAGGCACCTCAAACCCACCCCGCTGGAATATGAGGAATGTATTAAGTCACAGGCAGTGGTGTTGACTCTGTCTAGGTTGTATTGCTGCCCACACAACAGTGAAGGAGCCTGAGTGAAACTTGGCCTCAGACCTGACGACTGTGGGTTTAAGACCTACATGAAGGGCTGCACGTTTCAGAGCAACGCCAATTATCTCAGTGGCAGCTGGGGTGGCATGGTGAGCAGAAAGAGAGCTGTCACTGACCTCGCACTTCAACCTGTCTTTGAGCAGAGCATGCAAAAATCCCCACCACCATACAACCCCAATTAAATATCTCAAATGTCAGTGGAGACCTCAGACCTAATAAGAGGTGCCAGGGTTTGACCAGCTTCCTGTAACATCCACAGAGAGTTTTGATTAAAGTAAGTCATTTTTGCTCTAGTATGGGGTGCAAATGCTAAAACATGGAAGCGATGCAGTATACTGCTGACCTCTCATAATTTCTCCAGCAGGAACCAGGTGCTTCATGCTTTAATGCAGAGGGCAGTTTTATTACTGCAGGCAAGCTGATGTGCTAAAAAGCATATTCTAGCTCTAACATTAGAGCCTAATCTCCCCAGAGGACAAAGTAAAGTAAAAAGCTGCTTGTTACTGATCCATATTGGCCATCTTAAGGGGCCCTGGGAGAGTTGGGCATGTCTTTCACAGCAGAACTGTGTCTTCTCAAGCTGGGCATCTGGTAGGTTGCGGTGCACTCTGTAACAGTAGGAAGCTGGGGCAGGGGGGCTGAGGGGTGAATCTAAAAAAGGAGCTGGAGGGTGGGATTGGGGTCGAGAAGGGAAAGGGGGGATCGCCACAGGCATTTACCTAACCAAACACAGCTGTCAGGCGTGTGTGTATGTGTGTGTTTCGATATGGCAGGAAAGAGAGAAGGGATTATGGTAACACAAGCAGTCTGGCTCATTCGAATGGGAGAAAACACCACAAAACTGTGGCTAGAACAAAACCCAGTGGCAGAAATGCTCCGTTCATCTCCTCTCCTTTCCATCAGGGCCCGCGTCCAGCGAGGGCCAGCCAAAAAGAAGCGAGTCAAGCTCAGATAACTCTCTCTGTCCTATCCTAACAGGATTCAGTCTGTACACAAAGGCCTATAAGAATAATGAAAGGAGGTTTGGGAGCACTTGGAGCAGGGTTAAGCAGCATGCACAACCTCTTTTATGTGCCAAGAGTGCCATAATCCCCCAGACCTAAAAACAAAAGTACTAATCAAAGACTAGCAACTTAAAACTTAGACTATTTACTGGTGGACGTCAACCACAGAGTCAGAACACTCTATTGCTCTCTAAAACTGGAACACCGTGTAACTTGTTGATTAAATAGTAGGAATATATATAAATGAACCAAAATGGGATCACAGAAAAACAATGTCTTACAAACTAACCCATGTTTTCTGTATTCTATTAAGTTCTTACAACATAATTGAATGTACTTCAAACAACTCAAAAAGCAATGCATTTGGATTAGCCATTTTTATTGCATAAACATGCTTTGATTGAAATCCCTCCATTGTAAGCTTAGGACCATTATTCTGCTGGATGCTCAACTTGTAACCCCTGTCTCAACTATGTTCTAGGCTATAAAACGTTTGTCTCGTCCTCCCATCAATTCTGACCACATTCCATCTTCTGTTTAGGAAAAGAATTCCCAAACCATGATACTGCCACCCCCACCATATTTCACAATGGGTGATTTATACATGTTCCTTATGAGATTGCAGGAAACTTGATATTGTGACTTGTTCACTGTTGCTATATGGTTGTCCAGGGGGGTGGATTGCTACTAACTCAGTGACTCAATCAAACTGACTGGGTTTCCTTAGAAAACCTATGTATCAAGTGGCATAACACATTGAAGTATGGCTGCAATGTTTTATGACTAGAATCAAACTAGCATGGATGTTATTGACTGGATTTCTGGTGACAAAAATACTAAAATAGGACTTTTATTGGATTCTTTCAAAGGGGTGTGAGTAGTACTTTTCAGAGGCAATGTGTATTGGGGGGGTGCTAGTCTAAAATAGAGCAAATTGTAAAATCTAAAAATATTGCTTGTCTGAAGTGGATTTTAGGCAAAAAAAAAAGAAAACCAGGAAAAACAGAAAACGCTAAATATTTGTTTTGTCCTAATTTCTTGCATCATGTTACTAGGCTAAACCACTGGATTACATTACACATTTAGTTTCTAAACCACCGTTTGAAATACCTTCAGTCCATCAGGTTTTCAAATTTTTATCTTTGTCTTCTGTATGTTTCTTAGTGAGCTGTGAATAATTGGTGTTTGAAAAATACTAAGAGAACAGTAGATAAGGTAGTACATCAACCTCCATCCTGGTTTCAAACAGAACAAAAGCTACACAAGGAATTCATGCCATCTCATAAGTACATCTTCTGGTGAGGTAATGCAAGCAAGTTAGAGCATGAAGGCAGAGGAAGAAGTAGATGAGAGACGGTAATGAAAATACGGAGAGGGGTGGCTGGACTGCACAGATTTGAGTTTTAGAGGAGATGAGCGTACCACTGACTGAGTTAACCCCACAGGCCTGTCACATCCTATTCTCGGCTTCGCTGAGCACGACACGGCTGAGGACGGAAAAAGGGTGCAAGTGCAATCACATGCTTCTGGCAAACTCGCCGAGCTTAATGATTCGGAAGGCAGGGCTGGGCTAAATCGAACTAATTTAAGGTTGGACCAGATGCACTTCATCAAACACAACCATCACCTGATGAATCAGTGAGTCATCTCGCTTGGAGGAGAGAATCCAAGGATGGCAAATAAGATTCGAGCCATGGAAATGAGTAGAATAATTTACTCACTTCTCATGCAAACCAAGTTATTCTTGAATAAGGATTCAAATTAAACAAGATTATGTAATTCCTCTGATGGTCAAAGAGACAAGACCTTGACAAAAGTTGATTAATCAAAGTTACAGAAAGACTTCAAAAGCAATTTAACAGAATTGGTAAAAGGAAACAGAAATATGATTAAGTTAGAGGAGATGTCTCTCATTGCACAAGGATTTTTTTTGGTTGCCTGTAGTCATTTCGTCTTCCAAAAATATTTACTCCCTAAAGCCAAAATGTCCTCCATGTGACAAGGAAGAGGGGGTGGAGTGTGTGTGTACGTGTGCACAGAGAACACACAGAAAACCCATTGTTGGCCAGACCCGAAAACAACACAGCAGATTGTTTCTCCACGGACAAAGGAGGTCTGGTTTCTCATAGTGATTCGGAGCCGATTTACTGCCTGTGGCTTCAAAAGAGTGGAAACAGAAGCCCCCTCTAAGAGTGCACGCAGCTCACTGGGCAGGCAGCAGAAATGTTATTCGCACTTTTCAACTGTAAAAACAAAACAAGGAGAAGAAAAGAGAATCTAAAGATTAATACTTTAGTTTTATAATGCAAAATGTAATGTGGTACTTGAAATCATCTAAAATATTTTAAAGTGGTGACATTTACATTACTACAGGTGTTCTACCACAAGTAAAATATGGAAAACATTTGTGGCAACATGATATTAGACTGATAAGGATTTGAACATGTTGAGCATGAAGGTAGGTCAAAATGGATATTTCAATATAAATTCCATGATCTAAGGTAAGACTTTAATTTTTCCAAGCTGGTGCTACAGACAAAGTTATGGCTGGAAATCATAACATTGGTGCTGGAAATCTAAAACTATGAGAACAAGGCATGAATGTCTGGAGAAGAGCCAATGCGACTCTCTTGGGCAGCTGTGACTCAGTGGGAAGAGTAATCATCCTGCAATTGGACAGTTGTGAGCTTCTGCCCAACACATGTCGATTTGCAGTTAGGCAAGGCGTTTAACCCCAAGTTGCCCACCAATCTTCATATCATCACAATAATGGATGTACATTTGTGACCGAGGCTGGATGAATACTATTGTAGTGTAGAAGCACTTTGAATGGATTAGAAAAGCACTACACACATTCAGAGCTACCATCCTGTTTATCTTTAGTCAAAAGGTAAAAGCAAAAGCGTTTCTTAGAGGCATTTTGTAAATGAGGCAGACAAACAGGAGCCAAAGGGTGTCCATAAACCTTTTGGAAGCCGTGCGTCATAGTGACGACTAGCAAATGGAGTTGCGCTACAAATTGGTGACGCATCTTAAAAACACTGATATTCAAGAAGCTGTTATGAAGATTTAGATCTATGAGTGTTAAACATTCCAAATGGATAAACAAACATTATCCTATAGAAACTTTCTGCTACTCCTGTTACAACTCCTTCACGCTACCAAACCATTAGCAGCACATGTCTTCATTTCATACCAAAGAGTCTTGTATGAAACGGCTACAAAAAGAAACAAAATGGTGATGTGACATGATACTCAGTCTTGATTCCATTCAATACTAAAAAAAGAGAAATTAGCAGCTATGGCTTGTAATAAAGTTATTAATATTTAATAAAACATTTATGCTGCACATTTCAATGCTAATAAACAGTATTAGTATAGATTTACTTGATATCCACATCATCAAAACACATGCAAAATAGTGAAATTCAATTAATTGGAATCACAATAACACATAATATTGTTGGATTTGTTCATTTGTAGATTAGAGCTGCAAAATACATTGCAAATATAGTGTCTCTGTGATATCAATGAGTTATCGCTCACTAATATCTCAGTTTTGCCAAGTGTATATTGCACGCACTGATATAAAAGTGAGTCCACATCCCATTGTCTTTTGTTCAGAATCAATCACAAGGCAGTAGCCTAACCTCTGGAAAAACAGGAGAGTGAGGTGTAGCAGTGCAGCACGTCTCCTGTTCAACTTCTAGATGCCATTAATTCTTTATGGTTCACTGCTGCCTAACCTTGTGTATACGGTCTCACAGTCTCTCAGCAAATTTTCTCATCTTTTGAGCTCAGTGATGCTGACGAACTGAGGATACCTGAGAGGTTTCTTCACATCCCATTCAACCACACAACCCTATATGTGTGATACCCCCATGGGTCACAAGTTTTGCACAAGATAAACAATTCATGAGTCCCTGTAAACATGCGAGGGCTACAGAGAGTGGGAGAGAAAAGAGAGTTGTGGACAATGTGTGTGCATGATGTGTTGGTGTGAGATGTCTGAAGCTCTTTGCAAGACAAGGTGATTCACCGAGCCTCTGAACTGAAGCGTAATGGCATTAAAAAACACTGATGGCATTATTTGTGGAGGGAACACTCACAGAACAGAGAGCCAGACAGGGACATGGGCTAACAGAATAAAACGTTGGAGAAAGGAAGGAAAGAGGACAGCGAGCAACTACACAAGGCTAATCAGATTATATAGATTTGGCCAAGCAAAAAGAAACAAGGTCTCCTTTTGTCCTCCAAAATGCCCAGAGCAATGTGGTATGTGTAAGGTGAGGAGGGGTTAGCACACGTTATTCAATGTCTACATGGGCTCAAGACCATTGTTGTTGTGTCCTCTCACGAGACAGGGTCAATGCCAAATAGAAATTGAAATTGATTGGCTGCTCATAAATCAGTGAGGGGAAAAGATGTGGACCGTGTTTATGGGGCATATGGAGGGGCAGGGTTTGACATGTTGGATGACAGAACAAAGATGGGCCGCATTTTATTTCCAACATCCTCTCAAATACAAGTAAGCATTGTTTTTATATAAGAAATATTTAACATGATTATTAAAATGTAAAAACAAAAACACTTGTGCTTTAGAAATAATCTCCCTGAAAATTATGATTACAGTAATTACATGTTGTGTTTTATTAGTTAATTTAGTTTTCTAATAAAAGCAACATTTCCCTAATGTGAAACTCATCTCCAGAGGAAAATATATTTAGAAAGAAAAGAAAAAAAGGAAAAACTCTTGGAAGATTAATGAAGGATGAAGAATACTAGATCTGATCCCACTTAGCAGTTCTCAAGAGATCCCTCTGCTCCAGTCGCCCACAACTGACAGGAGTCCAGATGACATGGATGTATATTAAAATTAAAAACAACTTGGACCGTTTACAAATGCATCCTTGAATAATTCAGAACTGCCCTACATTTGGTGTTAAATATGCAATTTTGCCGCCAGCCAAAATCCCTCATTTTTTTCAGAGGCCACAGCCTTCAACCCGTCTCTATTCTGAGCAGAGGCTTGTGCTCCACATAGTGGCGTGCCGTCATGATCTAGTCTAGAGTTTAGGAAAGGGTGTAATTGCTTGTCTGAGATCTATAGAAGAGGAAGGAAAAAGATGATCTCCACCCTATAATTTACTGGGGGCTTTTAGTGGCCAACACCCTGGTTCTGATGCTCTGATCCTGCCGTACGTAATCCAAGATCCGCAGTTCATACACTAGCATAATAACACCTGCTGCAGCAGATCAGGTGACAAACATCTATTTATGTAAATGTAATTCATTATCCTCTCGTCCGACAGCCAAATACCCTTCTGAGAACAATTTAAAACAGTGTACTCACCAGAGATAACTCAAGTTTAAAATACAATTTCTTTCACTGGAAGCATACCATCTTGTCTGCCAAAGCACTTTACTGCTGTAGGTTACGAATTCAGGAACCCTTTTATTTTTAGAAACATTCAACAATTATCCTTTCAAAGATATAAAATTAAATTCAAAAAGCTGTTGTACTGTAAACTGCTGTGTAAATTAAGTTACTAGAATGACAGTATAGTCAAGTTTTAAAAACAGTTTCAAAACCACTAAAAATACAATATGTAACAAGTTGTTTTAATGAGAAACCAGTATTATGATTTTAGCATGAGTGGAGATCATGTTTTTTTCTTTTAAAAACAAAAGCAATTGTGTCATATTAAGTATTTGTTGAAATCTACGTCTTAATACTGTGACTTCTTTATTTTCAAGTATATTGTACTGTTACAAATATCTTTCCTCAAAGGAAATTAGCAGAAATAGGTGGAAATATATTCATGTCAAACTTCTGAATGAATCCAACAGGAAGTGGTTTTATTTTGAAGAATGTGAAATGTCCAAAGAATGAGGTGGTAATTATCTACAACATTAACCACACAGAGAACAATGAGGATGTTGGGAGGGTTTTCTTTTCCATGCCAAGTCAGAACATTTGAATGATTTACAGCAAACCTTATAGCATCTGCATTTTAAACATTTTTGGTGAATCTAAAACAAAAACTTGTCCAAAACCATATATAACATACAAAATTATAAGCAAGGGGTGAATGAACACAACAAGAAGGAAGGCTGTGCCATAGTCATGACATGATTAACAGTGTACTAGGCAAACCGTGTGGTAATAATTATGAAACTACGGCATGAACTTATTGTTATTTGCATAACAATTTCGGCCCCATATGATATGTGATCAGTGGTTTAAATACTGGCTCTCTTTTATCCCTTACATGGGAATAAAGTTTCTAAGTTTTAAACCTTTGTGTCAAATCTCAAGTAATCTAAGTCAAGTCTAAAGCCTTTGTTTCACAGACCTAAAAGCAACTAGAATTACCATCTTTGGTTAAAACGTACCAAATTAAAAAGGAAGATGAGATACAATACCTGCAGTACAAGTGGTTCTGGGTTGAATGCCAAAGTCATCAACAGCTGCATTCTCTCCGTGTCTTTCAAGTTCTTTAGCAGGAAGCTGCCCGAATCTTTAGTTTCAGCATATCTTCGGACCACACGGTCCAACAGCCTCTGTGAGGGACAGTGCACCAGGTCCGACCAGCCCTCCACCACGCCTGGGGTGAGCAAGCGAACATCCCCGTTTATCCGGGCAAACTCAGTCTTGTACATGGCCTGAATAAGGTCACAGCGCGGTCTGCCTGTTGCCCTCTTGCAGATTTTCTGGTCTATTTCGGCCAGCTCCTGGTTGGAGCCAAGCCGCTTGAGCACCACGCGTCGCGTTCCCTCCCTGGGCTCTCCGTACTGTGCGAAGTAAACATTTTTGACATTGAAGACGTCTAGAAACCTCAGACGACCCCAGGTCTCAAAGGAAACCTGGCCGTTCATGAACTTGCGGCACCAGCTGGTGCCAAAGCAGGCGGGACACTTGTTGAGGTTAATGAATCGTCTGTCAGTCAGTTCATTCTTCTGAAAGGAGGCGAACAGGTTGTGAGTGTTCATCAACAAGATGACGGACAAACCCAGCACTAACAGCAGCTTCAGACAGCGGTACAGTCGGCCCAGTTTGAGAGGCAGGAACCGCAGCATGTTGGGAACGGGTGGGGATGGTTGGGTACCAAAAGATGGGGAAGCGGGAAGGGTATCGAGTCAAATGTCAGGGAATAAACCTTAATGATTATCTGTCATGGTGCAGTGGAAACTTCTAAAGCTGCAGGCGGGGGCACGGTTGGCACATCTGCCCACTGCCGCTCTCTGGCAGTGGTGAGTGCGTCATGTTTTCTCTTCCTGGAGTCTGGGAGCCAGCAGTTCTGAAATTAAACACAGAGAGAAAAAGGAAAACTCATAACTTTGGGTAAAATAAAAGAACTGCACTGCGTAAATCTAAAATTGTCCCTTTGGTCAGAGATAACAATTTGAAAAATGGTTATTTCATCTTGCCCTAACCCAATTCCCAAAGTGTGAAACATCAAATAAAAGACAAAAAAGGACTTTCTGTGGCATAGGAAATTGTCTCACAAATTTGAATTGCTTGGGTCATTTAGGAGATTTCATTACTTTTTGGGACAAAATGAGTTGGCCTACAGCCAATGCAATAAACCTGCCAGTGCCGTTAGAGCCCTCTCTTTCTTAAACTCCTTCCATATTCTTACTGTGAGACATAAGCAGGGGGGGAAGAGAAAATAAAGTGTCAGCGTTCAAATTAAGAGGAAATATACAACTCTCTTACAGTGTAAATGAAAACGTACACACTCTGAGGATGATTGCTCAGAGGAGCTCACACAAAAATCCATCACTTGTCCTCCCAAGAACGGCTAAATAACTCGCAGTCTGCTTGCCTCGACAGTTACGCTGCGCTCAGGAATCTTAGGAGGAATCTTGTTCTGCATTGTGAAGACAGTCACGCTGTGCAAAATTTAACCTTTGATCAGAGCTTCTCTGCTTCCTTTTAATCACACTTTGAAGTGGTTTCTTTGAGGAAAAAAAAAAAAAAACGGCAGGTGTCACTGGAATAACATTTGTGATCGAGGGAGAGGGGTCTGTGAATATCCCCACTAAGCAAACTGGTGTCAGAAGAGGAGTGAATTGGTAAAAGCAATGAATGAAAGAGATTAGGCAACAGAGGGAGAATAAAAGCTCCTGATAGTATACCCCTAATGAAGACATTCCAGACTCTCCAATCAGGTTTTTAGCAAAGAGTCTTCTAAAGCGCTTTAAGAAAGACAATAACTCAGGCCACGCAAATTAGCCATTCTCAATTAGAACTCATTAAGACACGCCTATTAGGACTGCTGACTTGAGAGGGCATGGCTAACGAGGAGACGCACTAGCACCATTAGCGGGCGTGTCAACGGGCTCCTTGGATTCTCCTCAGATCGAAGCAGCTGAGATTTTTAAAAGGCGAGGTTTGAGCGCAGCCAGGGAGCAGCGGTTCTGAGAGACGCCTGCAATGTGTCAGATAAGAGCAAAAAGCATTTACTCTTGCGTCTCGTTTCTGTCTGAGAAATACCTTGATCAGATCAGGCTAACATGACTAATGTAAAAATAGAAAATATCCAAAACATGGAGGATACAGACAGTTATGTCGCTTTTTTTTTTAAAGGCAAAAACAGTTTTCATTTACTTCTCTGTACCATAAATAGAAAAGTTGCTTTATATCTTCTATGAGAAAATATTTAAAACTTTCACATTTCTTATAGTAATTCGGGTCTGCTTCTTCAGCTAATATTTAATAAAGCACAAACACCATTATTTTAGACATAATAAACATTTACAAAAAGTACTTTTATAAAAGTACCTTAATTTAACTGGTAACCTTAATTTAACAGAGACAAACATACAATGTTATTCAAAGAATATCTTACCTGGAACAAAACAAGAGTTAATATTTAAGCTCACTTCAACAAAAACAGAACTGGTGTGATAAATAACCCAACAAAATTATCCAATGCTATTCAGAAAACACTTTTTTTTTTTTTTAA
Source organism: Brachyrhaphis roseni (assembly GCA_903066815.1). Lineage (NCBI taxonomy): Eukaryota > Metazoa > Chordata > Actinopteri > Cyprinodontiformes > Poeciliidae > Brachyrhaphis > Brachyrhaphis roseni. Next base: position 22,946 of record CAEFZY010046904.1, read on the forward strand.
GTACAGTGCAATGAAAAAGTATTCATATCTCTTGAGACTTTTCCACATTTTGTCACCTTACAAACACTAACTTCAAATAATTTTGCTGTGGTTTTATTGTTGTTAATTTGAAGAAAATTGATGGATAGTTAAAGATTAACAAATAAAATTTTACAAGGTCTGGAATCAAAAGTTATTTTGTGAACCAGACATAAGGATGTTCACCTACTGTGACTTACTAAGGATGTAACCGATAATTATTTTAGTAATCAAGCATTCTATTGATTATTCTGATGACTAATCGAGTAATTGGATTTAAAAAAGAATGTTAAAAAAAACAGTGGCACATTCTGCAGATTTTTCTTTTAACCACTCAAGCTTATTTTGTAGATATATAAAAATTCATAAAGACACAATTAAATTCCTTTTTAAATAGGAAAAGCATTCTATTACTTAAATGCAATGATGTAGTATTCCTTTACAGAAGCAAAGCATGAATACAGTTAAAAATATATTAACATTTTAACATGTGAAAAGCTCAGCCTTTCTTGCTTGACTTAATAGAGCTGATGTTGACTTCCTTTATTAACAAATTAATAACTGGATATTAAAAGATAACTAATAGTACATTCTTTTAAAATAATTTGAATCAGATGAAGCTAAAACTATGCTACTTGAGGAGTATGGGTCTAACATATTTACACACAAAGAAGGAGCTCATTTAAAATGCAAAATGTATACGTGTTTTGTACAGTTTTGGCTTAATTACTGCTATGAGAATGTTATTCTTACAGGAAAATGGCATGTTTCAATCTGTATATTCTAGTTAACTATTAACCAATTACTAGATTAGTTGACAATTATTCAATAATAAATTAATCATTTCAGCACTGTGACTCAGTTTGAAAACAACTAAAAATGGGCTAATTTAGCTTAAAGCCCAGTCACCACATGTATAAACGTAGAATTAAAAGATCCTGAGAAAGACATCATCAGTAGCAGTGATATTAACTGAAAATACATTGAATTGAAATTAAAATGTGCAACTACTCTTTAAAAACAAATAATTAAAAAAAATCAATTAATTATTGGCCTTTTCTGACAAAGTCTAAATTGAAACATTGCCTACTCAAAAAAATAACTCCATGTTTGTTTTTGTTCCATATTACAGTTATGCACAACTTCGCATAACTGTAATCAGTCACAGACTTTTAAATTGTATTAAAAAGTCTGTGACCTTAAAGGGACACACTGTGGATAGGGGTATGAATACTTTTACGAAGGAATACATAGTGGAGTTGTGCCTCCACCCCTCTCAAAAACAACAACTTCAGAAGGATTTACAAGGATGTGCTTGCCTTCTGCTGCAGAGACGTGAGAGGAAGCTGATTGCTTGAGAGGAAAACTGAATATCCTGCTGCTCTAAAAGCCCGATTCAAGTGCCGTTTAGTGTTTGACACAGGCAACCGCAGCAGATGTAGCTCCAAAATCTTGGGAGCAGATATGACATTTAAGTAGGATGAACTAAAGGCTTGAATGCCACCCCACAAAACCATGAAGTTGTTTCACCTCCCTCTTCATTTGGGAAAAAGACAGAAACAGCCTGGGTGAGCGACATCAAGAGCTGAACATCACTGACTAATGAGGTGCAAAAGGTGACGAGTGATACGGGCGATTATTTGGCGTATTACTAAAGAGGTTTTATATAATTTGAACAAGATCAAATCATACAGCTGAATAAGGCAGCAAAAAATACATTAAAGTTCGTATACAGTTTTCTTACATACACAATATTTTGTACGCTTAAATTTTTTTGGGAGGAGCTGGCCCAAGTGACTGGAGAGAGGGAAGTCTGGTTCTCTGAGATTACGATGCTGCCCTCATGACCTGACCCCCGAACATGACTGACTGATTGATTTATGGATGGACTCATCAAGGAGGACACAAAAGCACCCAGAACATCTGAAGCACTGCAGGCTTTACTTGCTTCAGTTAGAAGAAACATGTTTAACAAAAATAGTGTTTGAGCGTGTGCCCAATAGCTGGAGGCAGCTGTCTGGGGTTCTATTCCCGAGCTCAGCACTTTTGATGCATCTCTTTTCCTGTTCTCTCTCTACCTGTTTCCTTATAACTGTGAGTAAAAGCTGCTGTTGACACAAACGTTTAGAAAAGACTGGGCAAAAATGGCCGCCATGGGTGACCCCAAGACCACTACTGACCAGAAAGAACGCAAAGCCCTGTCCGAGATTTTGACACACATACACAAAAAAAAAAAAAAAAAAAGACATCTTGATGATCCAACAGACTTAAGAAAGTGTTTAGTGGATCGACCCTTTTCATAGAACTTTTCAGAAGGTGTTTGTCCTGTTACATCTGGTGTAATAAAAAAAAAAAAAAAAAAAACAAATGTCAAGAAAAATCATATGACAAGGTGGTGGCAGTGTGATGGTCTGGTGCTGATATTTTAACAGACTGCTTACAAAAGGAGTCACATTGATACTTTAAACAAGCCTCTCTGCTGCCTGGACATCATTGATAAAACTTACACTTTGACTCCGTATAGATCTAAACAAGGGATCTAATTGGATACTCTCTAGACAAGAGAGACTTAGTTTTGTTTCATTGAGTATTACTGGTATACACTAAATGACTTTTTTTTATTTTTTTTTTACTTTTTATTCTTCTTACAGTTTAATGGCACTACTGTGACAATGCTGTCAGATTACTGAAAGCATAATGTTTCATTTCACTGGAAGATGCTGTCGGCACACAGCTAAGCCGCTGCTCCCCTGTCAAAAGCTCAACGTTCTCTTAGAGTTACAGTTCTCATGAAAACACTGCATTTTGACATTAAAATTGGGTTTCGAGCAAATAAAAAGCCAGTACTTCATTAAAACAGTGACAAGCAAGACTTGTAAATACCGACAAGCTATAACTTCAGTCAGTAGCAGATCTGCACTGAAGATGCATGAATGTTCTCTCATTTATTTAGCTGACAGTGCAAAAATGAGTAAATTAGTGATCTGACCAAATCATCTTAGCAGTTGATAATTGTTTGAATCAACTTACGGTACTCTTGTTCCGCACATTAGTTGAAGCAACTGTAATGTCTTCTGATGTGACACATCGTTCCTCAAACTTCTGTCACAGAATGCTAACCATCCCCCAACCCGAGAAATAAAAACTTCACACAAACATGTCCGGTTGCCACCAGATTAATGAAAAGCAGCTTATGTGTCAAACTTGATTAAGTGCACTAATTGTTCAAGTGATGGGTTAATTTACACAGGCTGTTCTGTTAATGAAAAAGACGTGAGGTGAGGTGATAACATCCTTAATATATTGTCAGTTACTTCTATAAATCTAGTATATGGCTCATCTGTGATTCTATTTCCTGGCAATATTAGGCAGAGAATTTATCAACCAGGAAGTTAATAGATTAAGAAATATTTCCTGTAGCGGGCTGGTGCTGAAGTTTAAATCAAGATTAAATCATTCAGTTAATTGAAAGGATAATGTGGTGAAATAAAACTAGAACATTTTTCCCTCAATTAATTACCCATTGAGTGTTTTTTTTTATTATTTATTTTACACCTGCAAAACCGTTTATTTAATTTGCTCAGGGTCTACAGCTAAATACAGCAACCTCGACGTTCATTGGCACTCCTGGAAAGGATAAGGCATGCACTGAGAAATTGGCCAAGTCAAGCGATTTTCAGCTCGATCAGCCTTGATGAAGTGACCAACGGATCGGAAACTCAGAACTCCAATCTTTTTCCAATCAGTGAATGCCGCATGCATGAGCTCTACCACCTGTTGACACCAACACTGTTTGGTTTGGATCGTGTTATTGAGCGAAGAAAAGCCAAAGTTATTCAGTTTTTGCATCAGGAACAGAGTACAATAAAGTAGCTGTTTCATCTTTAAAAGTTTTCCATCTCTGTCATAAAATAGGGTTGGGCAATAAATCTAAAAATATATGTGTAGACGTATGATCAATTTTAACAGAAAGTACATCTGATAGAATATTCTATATTTTCACTGAACTCCGATCCAAAATCGCACAGCATTCAGGGGGATGTAGGAAGAGGAAAGGCTGTGGCCTCTCAATTTCTCAAGGCCAGCTGAGAAAGGTTAGTGACATCAACTCAATTACTCATTACAACCTGTTGAGTGACTTGCACAACAGCAGAGTTAGGTTTTATTTATTTTTTTAGAAATAAAAAAAAAAAAAACAGCGCGGAATGACAGGAGAAAATGCGTACAACAGCTGAGAGGACATTTTGGGCAAAACGGAGAAGGCCACATCACCAGTTTTGTCCATAACTACTAATCAATAGTTATAGACATTGACTGATATGAAATGGTAATATTGTGATGAAAGACATGGATTAGGAGATCTCTGCAGGTTTTGTAGATCACAGAGTTGAATTAAGGATTAGCAAGGCAATTACACATAAATATGATAGCAGCATTAGCCATTTAGGGAAAGTTTAGTGGTCTAGCCATTATGTTTTGAACACATATTTTACCCCACAAGAAATAAATGCACTTCTGTTTAAAGTAGAATTTTTACAAAATTTTTGATAATTATTTAGATATGCAACATATTGCAACATATTTGTTTATTTTCAGGCTTTTTAAACAGGGTATACCTGTTTAGAGCTCCTTCAGCCAATACATGATACACATTTACCCATATGTCCGAGTTAAAGGCACACTGTGAAGCACTGAAGCGGCAAGGTTATCAACTAGAGTTCTTGACAAGGGTAAAGTTCAGCTGAATCTCTAAAAAAGCCAGATGCTTTGTATTTAAGCACAGATGTTACACACTGTGCAGGTTAACCTACATAGGGTTAACCTTTAAAGCTGAGTTGTCTTTTTAGTTAAACCTGACAGTGCCCACAGAAAACTTGTGTTTCTAATCAGTCACCCCCACACTATTGCTCTCCTACGGTGACACAGAGATAAAGAGAGATGGCCTAGATCAAGAGGAACACATTATTTGGAGCAAGCACCAATTCACCTTTCATCATTAAAAGGAAAAAAAAAAAATACTACCAAATTTGGAACTTCGGGGGTGGGGGGGTGAAACAAGAAAAAAAAAAAAAGTTTGTCAGCATGCTTTTTCTACAAAGTACTTCGGAGAGCACTTTCCAAGAAAAGAGGGCAAATCAAAAGGGTGCCTGACTCCTCATGCATTGGAGATGAGTCTTGCAAGCAGAACGTTCCAAGTTTGGCAGATGTTAAGAGCCGCAAAATGGCTCATTACTGGGACAGAAGAAAGCACAAGATAAAGCAACAGGCTCAGCGTAGGCTTAAAACAGAATGGCAAAGGTCGACATAGTGGAGGAGGACAGGGTAATCTAATATTTCGTTTTGCATTAAACTTACATTTTGACAGAATAACTGATAAGACAGAAGGAGGTTAAAATGGAAATGTTCACCCATTTTCCCCAGTTCTTTGTGTAAAACTGGTTTCAGATAATGAGAGTACAAAGGAAAAGCCGACATTTGGGGGTAAGTGGTTTCTTTCGTGGCACCTGGGGGTAAACTTCATTACAACATAATGAAGTCAAGCCACACAGCAACATGCTTGATTTATTCCATTGGAAATGCAAAAGGAGGGTGCATGTTGGAATTATGAGGACTCAGTCAAATGGAGCAAAATATGCGTCTAATTAAAATCCAGCAAAAAGGGAAACTTTGAGTTATTGGTTTTGTGACTGAATCAGAGTGGCTGTTCTTCTGTGTCTGACAGGACGCACACAAAAACGCACTAATGTCTGCTCGGGAGGCTGCCAGCATCATCACAAAGCCCCAAAGCTCAGGAAAGAGTCCGCTCTATAGCCTCCAGCCTCCGGTCGCATTGCACTGTCCGCTTCTTGGTGTGGAAACAAACTACTGTAGCCAAAGTTACTGATGGGGCAAATCGATAATGTTTTATCATAAAAAACATTTTTTTCAGCAACAGCTGGATCGCCTCGAAACAGCGAACATGTGGGACAGTGAGACGCAAGTCAAAGGGGACGTTTAGACACAAAGAAAAATAAATCCAATATCTGCACAAATTACCTGCATCACTTTAACATTAGCTTATCCGTCTTATCCTTAAATCATAGAGCAGGTGGTTTTAAGAGAATATCAATATTGTGCACTCTGCAACAAAAAGATGCAGCAAATCAGAAGCACAGGCAGGTTTGGATTCCAAAGCAGATATTTGTTTTGTTTGATTTACTCAACAGAATATTTCACAACCTACATCCCTCTGCTGGATTTTGAAGAGACATCCATTGATTTAAGTCCATGCAGTACGCAAGAGAAACACATCAAGTTTGGCAACGTTATTGATTAAAAACAAGCTGTTGAAAGATGCTGCAATTTGAAGTATCTCTCAAAAGATGGAGGAAAACGTTTGGACAATTGACTGATTACCTTACGTTTCCAGACACGTTCGTCTGTCTGCTGTAGTTGTTGTTTTAGATTTAAGTCAACTTTCAAGTAAATAAATAAAATCAAATTTAAATACATCGCTCCCCTGGGAGCTTTTAGGCAGCAATTACAAAACGACCCCCCCGCAGAGCAATCAGAAACATTCAAATCAACCACCAGCAGAAAGTCTTAAATGAATCTTTTATACAATTCTAGTAAGATATTTTTTCTGTGAAATAAAATCAAGGGCACAACTGTGAAAGCCCTGCAAAGGAAATTACTTTCTTACTTTTGTAGTTTTTAAATTTAAATTAAGATTTTTCAAAGATGTTAAAAAGTTAAACAACTTCTATATTTTAAACTTTTCAAAATCAATTTCATTTTAAAACAATCAAGATCTAAAGAAAAAAAAAGGCAACTCCAGTACTTACGTCCGTAGGTTAATTAACTTTAACTCCTTCTGTCAGTATATATTAATAGTACCGTTTTTAATGGCAGGTTTTACCCAAGCAATTAAAACAATTACACTTTTGAGCCAAACCCAGTTAAATATGCACAAATGGTAATGAATACTGTAATGAATGAAACTATAATAAGTCTCCTTCAGCACCAGAAATTTAAGACACCAGTAAAAATGTAATTCAAGACCTCTTAGGACCTTTTAAAGCTGAAATTTTCGATTTTTGAAAGCAATAATTTAGGCTCTTTAAAGCCCCACAGCAGCCATATATTACGGAGTGAATCTCACAATAAATGTCTTTTAGCAATTACTCTAAATTATGCTTTTTGTCTAAACTAGAAATTCATCAATAAGAGATTGGAAAGCCTTTATTTGCAAGTTAAATACTGAAAAAAAAAATTGATTTTCTATTCCTTAATTGCATAAAAGCAAAGATTTTGCACCATTTCCAGTTTATAAAAAAATATTAATTAAAAGCATGCAATTTAATGTTCCCCAAAACACTTGATAAGGTTTAGGAACATATTATCTCATGCATAAACTAAATAGGACTTATATTGTAACTCCTTCCGTTTTATTTTGGACTCATAAGAAGCACCCCATTATGGAAACTGCAGCACAAATCAGCAAGTCAAACTTTAAAGAAAATTTGAGATCAGCATGAGTAAAGAAAACCCTCATCAGTGCACCTCCGTACGATATTATTATTGGGCAATAATCTCATGTAGGAACTTGTTGATGATGAGCAGTTATCGTTTTCATTTAAAAGCTATGGTAAATTTGATCTATCCCAAAAACTGACACCATGATTGAGTGTGTTACTTTAACTACGCACTTGTTGGTACTCTGAGAACATAAAGACAAATTGCACATGGTTAAATGTCGTTGGTGTGATATGTTTAGCCACACTGTATTTTAATAAATAGTTAGTCAAATACATTTTTAGAGCAGCATTAGATGGTGTGTTCGGTATAAATGTAGTGACAGATTTTGTACCTAAAAAAACGGAATGAATTTGCAAATGCAATTTATTATTTTTGCAAAAATTCTGCAGCGATGTAGTTTGTTTTAGGTTGTCTGAATATTGTACCAGCATCTTTTCTACCTCCTTTTCGTTTCTTTTATTTCTCCTATGTATTGACATTACTGAAAATATCAGCTGTGCGTTAAATTCTTAATGACGCTTTATTGTAAGCGTTTTGTTCATTACAAGATCAATTTTACATAGTGTGTACAAATCTGTATTGTAAACAGTTTTGTCTAAATTAGGAAAATTATTAAAAGGAAGATTATTTGAAATATATTAGGTAGATTTGTTGTACTGATAACATAAAGCCTCCTTGTGACCACGAGGGGTTTTATCTTAGAAGTTAATGATCTTTCAAGTCCCAACAGTGACGCTCAAAGTATCACTGAATCGCTGAGAAACACAAAGGAGTTTTTTCTGCCTTTAGAAATTTCTGCCTTTAGAAATCTGGGTTTCAAGAAGCAGATTCCAGTAATTCAAGATAAGCCAGCTCACGTGTGATTCAGCGATATGAGCAAAAGAGAAGAAACAATGAAACAAACCTGTCAGACTTCTCCACTCTTCTGGCTGTGAAGTAATAGTGAAATAGTCAGAGCTCACTCAGCTGGTATCATTCTTTAAAGTTGCGCCTACTTTCGAGTCGAGCGTACGGTGCTTTAAAAAAAAAAATCTCAGCCAACGCTTATCTCTTCACGGAAAAGCCGCTTCTCCAGAGCTCGACGACTCCACACGGACTTCCAGTTTTCAGCTCAGTTACACACATCTAGCCAAAGAGCTAGCCTGCTAGCTGCTGAAATAAACACTTGGCTTTGTGGGGGCTCTTAACTCTTCAATTTCCGGATCTTTTTCCGAGTGGACGTAAAGGTCCCTCTTCACAGGGGGCGGCAGCAGACGTGTCGTGTATAAACGTTCATTTCTGTTCCCTTTTTAATAGTCCTCTTTGTGCTCACACAATTTCTTCTTTTCTCCTTCTCTCAGACAGCCGCTCACTCCTCTTCAACACACCACAATGGGTTCTGTGCCGACTCTTTTCAACACAAGCATCTTTACGCGTTACGACGTCCAACGTCGCTTTGCGGCAGTGGTTGCTTAGCGACATTTTTAATACATGTTGTCGACTCTGGTACACCGCCTCCCTGTGCATAATTTCGCCCTTTTTATTATTTTTATTGTATTGAGAACTCTAAGATTAACGAAATGAACCCTTATTTTGGGTTTATTTTTGAATACTTAACAAAGGGCTGAGGCTTCATGTGTGCAAGGTGCAAGATGCTCTAAGGATCCATGCATGGATGTTGGATAGTCTTATAAGAAACATTAACTATAATGTTTAAAATGGTCATAAAATACAAAGTGAAATGAGAAATTGAGATTTTCTTCATAGTCAGGTATCAAATTGTAGGATTATCATACAATTATATATGAGGCGCTCTTTGTTCATTCATATTCACCACAAATATGATTGTGGTGTTAAAGAGTTTAAACTCTTAAACTGAAAATTCTTAATGGATTTAGACAAGGACGAAGAAAAAAAAAAAGTATCAGTTATTGCATTTGGAGCCAAATCGAAAGTACTCACCCCCATGTGTATAGGCAGTGACGTCACTGTAGCGGGTGAATATAAGTAGGCTATGTTTTGTTTCTCTCTTTCTTTTTTATCTATTAATGATTGTATTTCTTGTACTCTCTCTCTCTCTCTCTCTCTCTCTCTCTCTCTCTCTCTCTCTTTCTCTCTCTCTCTCCCTCTCCCTCTCCCTCTCCCTCTCTCTCTGTCTCTCCCTCTCTCTTTGTGTGTGTGTGTGTGTGTGTGTGTATATATGTTTTGGTTTTTTTTACATAAATGATAGAATATTTATTGTGGCCATCCTGTCCCGAACTAAACAACAGGAAGCCTAATCCACAATAATTAAGAACGAATTACTGGATTTTCTTATCAAAACCCACAATAAATACATAAACATTGCTCTTTGATTTTCGTTGTAATATAAATATTAAAGTGAAATTTTATTTTTTTTATGTTATTTTTTGTATAACAAATGCAAATAAGCAAAAATGGATGTTTAATACAATAAAAACTTAAAATCTCAAAGATAAGGAAAAATGTTTTTCAGTAGTGGTTCATCGCGAGGAAAGAACAATTGCCTCAACTTCCGTGGATTATGAATGAATTTGTGAATATAACCTAATACATTCCCCCCCCACAAAAATAACTTTTAGCTCTAGACACGTTTACTACAGCATCAATGAGCAGCAAGATTTTACTGTGAGATTTTGAAGGCACTGCTTGCATTAGTTTGTCTACTGCTCCATCTGGTGGAAGATGAAAAACTTTACTCATAACTTGAGATATTTTCAAATGCTAAATAAGTATCCCCAGCAATCATACAAGCCAAAATATATATGCATATAAATAATGCAAAAATAAAAACATTAAACTAAAAGCATTAAGTCGTTTATCAGCAAATACGGAAAATCACAATTCTAAAAAAAAAATACAAATAAGATGCAATAATAAGAAGCTTGTAGTTTACTTCACAGAAGTTAATATAAAGTCAAAAATGTACATTCAAATTGGCACAGAAAAAAAAGATCAAATGTAAGGCCAGTTAGTTGCAAACGAAGTAACTAGACAATAAAGATTATTGACAAATTAAAAAGCTAATTCTTCGAATTAAAAAAAAATGTCCACAGTCAGATATTCTTTAGTTTTTGTGTTCACTTTCAGAGTCTAAACTTGGCCACGTTAGGTACAAATATTTAACCTTGCTCGTCTTTAAGTAATTACATACTAAGATCAATATCATCAAAGACTTTCTTCTCTTAGAAGCTTTTCATTATTCCGTGACGAGAAAACAATAATTTCCGAGTTATCTGAAAGGCGTCACGCACGCTGCAGATGCGGATGTTGCAGCGGCGTCTTAACTCAGAGGAGGAAAGTTTGACCCAAACACCGTGAAGATGTCAAACACCGCAAGGGGCCGACAAGATAGTGCGCCACTGTTTGTTCTCTCCGCAGTATGGTTAGCCTTAATAACAATTATCAGCGTTTGGAAATTAAAGCAATTCAAATACAGACTCATTAATGAAGCTGGAGGTGCAATGTTTTACGGTAAGTAACCCCAGACCCACGTCTTACAGGGTAAATGGCGGAAGCTACTGCTCAGCAACACTTCCTGGACTCAGTTCAATTAATGTGCAACAATGTTTATTACACAAAAGTTAGGACATTACAGGTGCATCTTTGTAAATTAGATTATCATTGAAAAGTACATTTATTCCAGTAAATCAGTAAAACTACATACAAGTAGATTAATTACACACAGTCGCATAATTGGGGTTTATTTTAATCGATTGTTGCTTACATCAAAGCAACAATTACAAGAAAATAACCTGTTTCTCAGAAAATGTTAATTTTGCCTAAGGTCAACTAGAAAAAAAGAATACTGACATAGGATCATGTTATGGTCTGCCCATTCTTGCTCCCTTGATCTCAGAGAAATAAAATTGACTAATTGACAGCAGGGATGTGCAATATACCACAAACTTGTAAAGGACATTTGGACAGGAAAAAATATAATTGAATTATGTAAGTCCAATGAATTGGTGCTCTGTAGGCCAGTAATACATTTTGTGATGCTCCTGCTAAGGCAGCAGAGACTATTTTATGGGGACATTAAGATGTTTCAGTAAAGAGATTAAGAAACTGTATTGCCAAGTAACTTAGTTTTCCATTAGTCAGATGAAAAGTTCTATTTTGTTACTCCCTATTTAGGTCTGTGTTCACAATAAACCGAAAGCTGAAAGAGTATTTGTTTTTCGTATTTAAGTCATATCATCATTACTGCATTCACTAATGATTTTCTTTTACTGCTCAGCCCTAAGCTGCAACAAGCGTAAGGCAAAATTGGAAAGATAATATTCAGCCATTATGCTATATTTGCATTTAATTGTTTTTGTTGTTTGTTTTTTTTTCATTATTTGATTGACCTCGATTACATTTTGCAAGCATTTTTTTTTGTGTGTGAATCTTTTGCAGGTGTCTTTCTGGGTTTAGCCGTCAAGTACTTGTGGGTGGACCGAGAGGAGCATTTGGAGAACGTGGGTAGCGTTTGTTCTTGCCACTGTCTAAACAGCACTCCTCATGTCATAATGGTCAACGTCTCATCCAGCGAGCACTGTTCCAGACTTATTGAAAAGAAGGGCCAAAGATGCTCGCAGCTCCCAAGTCCTCACACGGTAACTATGGCAATTTAGTTTGACCTTCAGCAGAGATGCATGGCAAAGCAAATCTTTTACACGGATCAGCTTTTGTATGTTGTGTGATTAGTACAACTTGAAGCGTTGTGTCCTACAAACTTACTGGCTTTGAAAAGATGTTTAATTAACATTGGAGCAGGAATGTTTGAAGCGTTCTGGATGCACCCCAAGAATTTGCATCAACAGGATCCTTTAATGGCTTCTGGTTATTAGTTTTCCGGGTTTCCATGGTCTGTTTGTTATTAGAAAATCACGGTAGTGCACATAAAGAAAGGAAGACAGCTATTTAATTCATATTAGGGATTATTAGGGGACAAATACGGAAGATTGTTCTTTTCATCTGTCTTATAAGGACCCTCAAGTGAAGCAGCTTATTTTCATTCTTAGGTTGATATATATATATATATAGCAACATCAAACTCTTTGAATGCATAATTTAACCTGCTTGAAAAAAATGTCTACTCAGGACAATTTCCCAGTTTGTTGTTTACATGCTGAATTCCCATAATAAGATACTTTGGCAAGGGGATATTGGTGGCAGATTGTACTGCACTGCAGAAAAGAGAGGAAAGTGTCTGAGCAGACACTGCAGGTTTTTTCCTCTTGAATAGACACCTCACACTTCAACCTGTGGCACAGAGCACAATAATGGATGTAGATAGCTCCCATCCTTTTTTAAAATGACAGGCTCTATTATAACATAGACACTAAAGCATATAGTGATGTGTACAGTTTATGGTAATTGTAGCCTTGAAGAGATTTATGGCTGATGAAGATTTAGAGAGGTGGAAATGGGGGTAATTAATTTCATTTATAAAGGCTCCAGTGAGGTCATTATACCTAAGAGATTGAAGATTTTATGTAGGAATATGCTCCGTCATTGTTTTCTTATCAACTCCATTAGAGAAATGGTGTTTAAAATGCTGATCAGAAAGTTTTAGGCTATATAGAGACACATTTCTTTATTCTACATCTTAAGCTTGTATTTTTGCACAAACTTAACCTGGAAGGCAAAACATGGAGGCACACTTTTCTTGAAATAGCGGCTTAATCACTGTAAGATGATTACAAATCAAATGCAATACTCATGCATTTGATTATCATTTAGCTGAGATGACATTGAAAAACACAGAAAATATTTGTGTTGTATAGATTAACTGCACATGGAATGATTTATTTTAGGAATTTATTTCTGTAAAGTTTCTGGCCTACATCTAATGTATAATAAGTATAAGCTTTATATAAAAAGGGGCAGTGAACAACTCAAACATAAATGTAACCATTTGATGTGCATAAGCTAATGAAAATTATTTTAGATGAAAAATGTTATATTATGTTTTGGCCTTCACAAACATGTGGAAGTCTGCTTTCACAGTGGTCCAGTAAGCTGTAACTGAAATCCTCCACAATAAGAGAAACTAAGAAATTTTCACTACTAAAGAAGCTGGCTCTTCACAGACTTCTCTGTCAAAGTGTAGTAATGAAAAGTTAAGTGGATGGAAAAAGTTTGGTAGAAAAAAAGAGCACGAGCACCAGGGACAAAAACAGACACGACAAAATTTTACAGTTAAGTCTATCTAAGAGATTTTGGGAGAATAGATGTGAACTGTGGTAGAATGAGTGCTTCAGCAGTAACAACACACAGACTTGTCCATATTCCTTGTTGAACCCGAGATAACATCAGAAGCAAGTCACTACTCTGGAGTGGGCTTATCCTGTACCCCATAGTTTCTGGCTCTAAAATGTTTGCTTTTCAACAGCTGAATGGTGCTGACCTACCTTCCAGTACTTGTAATCAATATTTTCTCGGTGTAAATAACAATCTTTAAAATAAGTGTTGGAAAAATTATGTTAAATAAAAATGAGCTGACACGTGGGGAAAAAAATTAGAATTTACAATAATTAACAGTAAATCCGTGTGGCAAACGATCAGAATTTATCCTTGAGTGATTAAAACAAGAGATGGGAGAAATTTGACATATGAAAAGGCCAAGTAAGTTATTTTCTGCACTTCACACATACACATGAATGTGGAGTGTGTTTAGAAATTTGTTGAGGAAGCTTAGGGAGATGTTTTAAACCAGGAAGTGACCAGTTGTGAACCTTACAAATCATCCAGGCCAAGTGTAACTCTTTTCTAATGGCTTCGACTTCTTGGCCCGTTATGAAACCCAAGGTCTCATTAGTAAACCAGCAGAGGCTACCACAGAGGCCATTACATCAGTCAGACCGTGTGTAGACTTTGAGCCATTAGGCTTGATACATATGGGGAGCTAGCAGAGAGAGATAAGGATTTTATTGCATTACTGAGTCCATTATGTGCCACTGGGGAGAACAGCATTAAAGTTTGTGGTCTGATTAAATTTAGCACTGCTGAGCTGGGAAGACAATTAGTGTATACAGCACACCTCCATCCTCAACGTAGTGGTGCAGGTGGCCCTTAGAATAAAGGTTCCAAGATGTGCATAATTTACTCGCTGCAATGGCCATATTGGTTTGTGTCGTGCTTATTTGTGTTTATCTTATATTTTAAAAATTCATGGATGCTGTTCTTTGTTGGTAATTGCAGCCACACAAAAGTAATTTATAGAGTGCTGGGTTATGACTGCAGAGCAATTTGTAGATCTAGTTACCTCTTTAAATGCAGAATTACTCAGAAAGCATGCTGGCTCGCTGGTTTCTATAATGGACCTTCCAATATTGGGTGTATTCTGTAATTTTATGAAACATGCAAGTAATTCACCTTTGGTAAATATTCATTAGAGTACGACCATGTCCTAGATCAAAAACATTATCAGAGGCTTTCATCTATCCACTTCTTTGATGCTCTTCAGGTTGTTATTTTAGTTAGTTTAAGGGTAGTTTTTGGTTGTTCTCACCAAACCTCATCATTTGGACAGAACATGTGACTATTCCAAATCTTTCTTTTTTTTCTTCCTTAATAGTATATATTTTTAAACAAAACCAGAAGGTTGCTGCAGTTTTTTCATTTTTTTTTTTTTTTTTTTTTTGCAAATGTACCCACAATACAAATTAAAATCATCCAAGGGTGAAATTGTACATGGAATCCTGCCTTACAGATTGGCTGGTATTGCATCTCATTGGCTGAGATGAGAAACATTCAGAGAGGATATAAATACAGAAATGTTTCACAGTATGGCTACTGTTTGTGTTCAAGGTAATTTGCAGCATGGATTTTATTGCTAATTTATGGCACAGCTCAGCTTTAATGGTGGTACTTTCTTATTTGTATATGTTCTAGAAGCTTCTTGGATACAGACAGCTATAATTTTCATTTTGCATTGTGCTTTTCATTAATCATATAACCTCAAGACACATTGGCAGTGTGCTAAATCAGTACATTGTCATAAAATCACTACGTGCAGGAGAGCTTTGAGGCAGCTAATACCATCAATTCCAGCTTTCAGCAACTATGTCAGTTCATTCTGGGACTCTAATCAAAGTATCTTATGTTCCTATTTTTTTTTCTGACAACACCTCATATATTTCTGATATGTTTTTATGTATTATAATTGATTACATGCTATTGCAACCTTCTAATTCAAGCAACAACAAAAAAAAGAACTGTCAGTGCTTCAAATCATACAAAGAACCTACTTTTAATGCAAACTTTACATTTATTAAACTTTGCTTCATTTCGCTTTAAAAGTAATTCAACAAAAAGCAATTGTCTAATATATATCTGTATGTGAATAAGCAAATAAAACTGTTAAGACTGATTTATCACTTCATTTACAAAGAGTCAATCTTTTTTACCCTTGAGTGATTGTTAGCACAGTAAAAGAAACACAAAGAGATCTCTGTACATTCCTTAAGATTCAGATTTTATTCAAAATCAATGCAAAAAAAAACAACAACACTTCAGTTAAGCATGTGTTTTTAAATATGTGAAATATTCAACTGAATCAATCATCCAATAAATGAAGTGACTCTCTTTTCAGGTTATGCTTGATCCGCAAATCCTTTTTGACCTTTTCCTGCCCCCCATCATCTTCTTTGGGGCTTACACCCTGAATCAGGTAAGATAGCTGCGTCATTAAGACGTTTGATGACAACTGGACCACCAGATTAAAAAATAAATTAAAATTTTATTTTGTGCTGCCTCATTTGTGGATGTGTTGTTGACTACAGATCTTGTCTGTTTCATGTTTTTCTGACTGCATCTGCCTTTTGATTCATGTTCTAGAGCCGATTCATCAAGAATCTGGGCTCTATTGTGACCTATGCTTTTTTGGGCACCATGATCAGCACCTTGTGCATAGGGTAAGTGTTCTGTTCATTCACACTGATCAATACCACGCAACAAACGCTCTAGAATGTGTATTTCAGCTTCAGAGGTGATTTTCCATGTACCTTATGTTTTAATCTGTTTATGTCTATGTGCAGACACAAACATGTAATATATGCAGAAACTCGGTTTCTCTATGTACTCATTATCCACTGTGTTGCTGTTGAAGGACAGATTACCTTTGCAAGCTGCAGCAAAGCAGCTAGTTTTGGAGGAGCAGTTTTATTTCTGCAATATTTAATAAATATAGCAGCTTGTTCTTAACCAGTTTATTTCACTGCTGGATCAAGACCAGATTATCTGAGTTAGTTTTTCTTGATTGCTTTCATCCAACTGACAATTCATACTCCACATTATCAAAACAGCTAACTCAGGCCTAAACAACTGCACTCATGGTCAGAGTGACATATTTTGTTTGCAATAGGCTCTAACCAGACAAAAACTTTTAAAACATGAAGCAAAACCAAATATTACCTTCAACCAAGTGTATGAAATTTCCAATCAACCATTACATAATGGACAACAAAATATGGCACTTGCTTGTCACTGCTGTTTAGGGGTTTTCAAAGTGTAGGAGAGCTAACCCCTCTCAGAGGGATAGACAACTGCAAAATAAATTTCTACTATTGATTCTCAGTCTCATCTGCATTGGATCCATGCTGGTAAAGAACAACACACATATGGTACGTTTAAGGGCTGCAAACTGATTGTGGGAAGTGAAAATTTGTGGGATATACAGTGAAACAGGTGCTTCAAAGGATTTATGCTGATTTTGATAGCTTCTAATAGTTTGAACAGGGGATTTCTGTTTTGTTACTATAGTTAAATAATGGAGTTTGGACTGCTTGAATGGCGTCTGTCTTAAATGTTTTGCAAAAGGGTGGGGAAAATATGTCAAACCAATGGGAAATGGTTCCTACATTTGCAAGAGAAATCATCTGGTCTGTTGAGCTTCTGATGATGACAGCTAAGTGGATCCCAGTTCCTTTAAGCAGATCCAAGTAATCAAGAAAACCTGTAGATCCTACAGTTCTAGATTGTGTATTTATTCCAAAGGTATACCCCAGGTCCGATAAAAGTTGCTGTTTTTGGGTTAGGTTGAGAACTGAGGTGTGAGCTGAGTTTAGTTTAGGTTTAGGGTTAGGCATTTACATTTAATGGTTACATTTAGAGTATGAGTCAGGATTAGGCTATGGAAATAAATGCAAAATTAATGCAAGTTAGTGTAAAATACTTATGAAGAAAGAAAGTCATACTATATGTGTGTGTGTGTGTGTTGGTGTCACTCATGCTTGTGGTGTTGGAGAGTGCAATAGAACATCTGCACTCTTATCAGTGTTACTCAGTTCCTCCTTCCTTGTTCAGCATATCTAACAACAATAAATGCAAATGTGAAAAGAATGAAATAAACATAATCCAAAATTCAAAGTCTGAACAGCATGCCAGTACATCGTGCTGTCCACTGCTACACCAAAAACACTAAAGTAATACTGTAATATTTTAATATTTCTGTATTTGCTGAGTGTACAAAGCAGATAAATGTGAGTACATTTTTGGAGGTGACTTTATGAGAGTCAACAGATTGACTGTAAATGGAGAACCATGAGAATGAAAATGGTTTCCAGTGTACAACAATGAAATCAGTTTGTGTGTGAGACTTGGGCATTTTCATTATTTATTAAAGTAATTCACACACAATATTTTACAATAAGCAACAATAAACCAATGTACAAAAGTTTAGTATAATAGGGTAAAAATTATTTGCTTAGGAATACAACATGGAAATAGGAACAGACCAAATTTAATTCATCTTTAGTTAATACTGCAATTTATTTGTCAGTCCAAGTAAAAGTCACTATTATCATATTTTGGTGGTGTGACCATCAGTTTTGCATCTCTTTATAAAATTTCTCCTTGCTTTATTTTGGATAGTGTTGTTAAACCAAGAATAGCACAGGTGCAGCAGATAACATTAATTATGTTCAGGAAGTTCCCCAGTCATCTGGTTTCAGTGTGTCAGTGTTGGTGTACCATGCAGCTTATCAAGTGATACATTACAATGTCTGCAAAAGCTCTTCGTGTGCTGAACTGTGCTAAAGATGTTAAAAGGTCTTGGAACCATCTGACTCTGCAAGTGGAGCCAGAATATATGGATTGTTTAACATCAGCTACTGTGCTGATCCATAGTGTTGCAATGCTGTCCTGAAAGCACTAGATGGCAGTCTCTGACTTTGTTAGATATTTAGACCCCTATTACCTAAATGACTACAGCCACAGATAGTGTTAGCCATCCTCTAAAATCTGTTGGAAGATTTTTTTTTTGGAGGGGGTTGACTTCAGGATTAACTTTTTTTAGCGAAAGCGTTTGGTCTTTCTTAATTATATTCAGTAGAATAAAATCCAGTGGTTGCTCTTATGATACACTAAATATTTCATAAGTTCTGCTGCAAGAGATCATTCTGAATTCCAATCACAAAAAAATTGTAATTTCCGTATGCTAGCTGCTTTACCTAGCTGTTGATTAAGACATTGTGCTCCCCAGAACAACTACTAGACATGTTGGGGAACTTATATACATGCTTCACTAAATGCAGACATTTCCATGCAAGGCAAATCTCAGCTTACTACCTCCGATATGCATTAGGTAGACTTCAAGACTGTGCAAATACAGAAATAAAATAGTGAAACATGGAAATGAATCATTCTAAAGATTTGCATGTCCCTAAAGTACTACTACATAGCAGGAGGAATGCTAGACCATTGCAATTACAGCATCTGTGCAGACATACTACACTTTACATTGCAGACTGAGCCAGCCCAATATTGGAGAACCTTAGTAGAATTTGACATTAGCAGTTAAAATAACAAAAAATATATCTGTTTTTGCCAGGAGAAAAAAAAACAGCAGAGAGTATGCCTTTTAAAAACTGCAGGCAACATAATTGCTCTCCAGATTTGCAGAGTTGCTGTGGATGGTAATACTGTGGACAGTAACATCCAGTATCAGTCAGTTTTTCAACAAATATGAAGAGGCTTCTGACTGAAATATGTTCCTGTATCAGAGCTTGCAAAGTCACAAGGTGTTCAAATACTTATTTTTCTCAATGTAAATCAACAAATTTCTAACAGGGTTAATTTCTTTCTGCTTTTCGTTCCTAGCTAAACCATAGTTTTATTGACAACATTGCCTCTGGCTTCATCTGCTGCTTTGGAAAAGATGGAGCTTAGCTTATCTGTACTATATTGAATATTTTCATGCTCTTCGAAAGCATTTCCTGCTAAACTAATTAAGCTTATTCACTTGAACTCTTGGCATAGAGTTCCCAATTTAGCTAATATATTTTATTGTCATGTCAGTTCTTTGCTTGTGAAAATTGCATCCAGTAATTTGTTTGTTAGGGAAACCCACATTCTTAAGATTTCATTGACATCCATCCACAACATTAGGGAAAACACAAGAAGACACAGAGTGTGACCAACTCAACTTGTCGATTACATAATTATTAATTTGAAGCAGAATTTGAAACTGAAGTTAAAATTATCTTAAGTCTACAGCCTTTGAAATATTTTATACTGGGTTAATAAATTGGCTATAAAAAAAAAACCCCAATAAAACTGCAATTACTTCACTTTACAGCCTGATCCAGAAATGTGAGTTAGTTTCTATGATTTCCAAACAGTAAGTGTTTCCTCTTCTTTTTTGTTGTGTTTTTCTTCTCAAACTGATTCAGTGTCACTGGCAGGTAAGCCACTTACCTCAAACCCTTCCTACTCCGCATGAGGTCAGAGCTGCTGATATTTTATTGGAACACCTGTGTGGAGTTTGCAAACCCATGTTTAAAACCTGCATTTAACCTTACATTTAGGTGTTATAATGCAGGCTACAGATCAGTGGTATTGCTTGTAATGTGTCATGTTTGAGAACCTAACAGGCAAATCTGCCAGACACTCTCCTGCCTGTTTCTCACTGTGTGTGCGTGCGCCTGAGTGGCTGACTCTTAACTGGCATGCTCATACATGTGCATGCACACAAACACCCCACCGGTGGAAACACAATCACCCTAACCTCAAATCTCCCCTTAAGATTCATGAATAAGGCAGCTTATGTTGTTCAACGTGAGGACAGTGCTTTAAATCCTGACCATAGGGACACGGTTGTGTGCCAGCTCCATGGTAACAAAGTGACACTGAGTGCTCCCCAGAAGACTCAGTGGCACATTGATTATTATGGGATGTGTCTTTGCTAACTGGATTAGGACTTAACACACCTCGGTTTTCGATTCAGGAGCTGGCCTGCAGTTATGAATGCTGAATAGAAAAGTTTTTTTTTTTTTCTTTGCCTTCAGAGTGCCTCACTTTTAAAGGCGAGATAAAGCCGTGGACAGTTGGAGTTTGAGATTTATTCTACAACCAAGCTCCAGGGATGATAAGAACATTCTTTCTCTGTATTATTCAGCTGTGAATGCCCTTCACAAGGTCTTCTCAAAGTTTTTTGTTAAAACACTTCACATACAGAGATTTCAGTTTGCATCCAATTATTGTTTAATTCAAAATTAAACTGCAAATCGTGTCTGTAAACTGAGAATGAAAAAATGGTTGTTTTGTTTGTATTGCTATTACTATCTGGAAAAGGGTCAATGCGCCTGCTGGTTGTGTCTAGCCCCATTAGCCTGACTACTTGAGGAGGGGAAACCCTGCTGCGTTTAGTTGTATGACTGATAGGTTTGCACCTTCCTGCCCTTCCAGAAAAAAAATGACTGCAGTGTGTTTTTCTCCTGTCTGTTTGATCCCAATACCAGGGCCCTTGTCTATGGCTTCACCAGACTCATGGTGCTTCTGAGACGAGCAGCAGATGGAGAGTTCTCCCTCACTGACTGCCTCCTGTTTGGTGCAATCATGTCAGCCACTGATCCTGGTAGGTGACCTACTGACAAAAATTTTCACATAAAAGTCGTTTTCATTTCTACCAGCAGAACTGATCTGGCATCATGCAGGTATACTCCACACATCCCACACAACAAGTGCTTTATATGAAAAGAGGAAATGATTAACTTTAAATATGTAAAACAAAACACTTTTATGAGAAAATCAAGATCTATAATATGTTGTAACACTTTACATTATGAATAATCCATTGAACAAAATCGACTCAAATGCTGTAGGAATAAACAACAAACAATGAAAACTATAACCTACTGCAAAGTGAGATGCTAAGGGCTCCCAACCGCTGGACTTAATGCGTCTGCCTGTGTTAGTGCAATCTTCTTAGAGAATCTAGTGCAGAAATAAAGCAGATAGCAAATCTGTTGCAAAAAATAGAACAAATTGCTCTCCTATGTGAATTTCCCTCTGTGTTCTCTAAGACATGTTAAAGCATTATTCAATGAAGTGACTGTGACAATGATGAAGTTCTTGCTGCAAATGAATTATTTATACCAATAAGTGATCTCGGTGAGCATCAAAGGGAGGATTTAAATTGTGGTTCAGCTGAGAGGCAATACTTTTCCATGCCACGCTGTGCTCATTCGTTTTGACCCCAGTGCACTCGTCACTTTGATTAGACTCAAACTGAATGCCTAAAATTGCAAGGCCTATAGGCTCTGCATTGTGCTGTCAAAATATAAAATCAAACCCCAAACCTTCTGATTTTTAATTCAGCATTTTAATGTGCAATCCTGCATATGTTAGCTTAAATTTGTGGCCTTTAAGAAGATTTAACAATTAAGCAATACTGCAAGCTGAATATAATCAGATATTACCCAATTAAAAAAAAAAAAACAAGGAATATGAGCTTTCTTATCTCTTAAACATTCCATACATTTTAATAGATGTAATGGGATTTTATGCAAAGACCTTTACAAAGTATTATGTAATGAAGAAGTGGAGTTGGGATGAATCGTGATTTTAAAACGTAACTGATCTTCTCCAAACGTAAAAAGAGAATTACACAAGTCCAAACAAACCAGGACATGGCTGTTCACATAATGGTAACTCTAGAAAAGCTGCAGAGATCCATATTCGGGTGGGAGGATCAACAGGACAGCTATTTCTGCTCTCGATAAATCTGCTTTTTATGGAAGAGCATCCCACCGGCGTAATGCTTGGCTTAAAATGCAAACTGCACATCATTTTTAATACACCATCCTCACAGAGGAACTCGGTACTGACAGCATCATGGTGAGGGGAGGGAATATGGAATTCATGGGAAGATGAGTTGAGCAACATTCTGAAAGTGACCACATTTACGCAGTATGAATACCTCTGCATAGTCTTTTATCTTTGCATAATAATTAGTTTAAGGAAACCTAAGGTTCAGTAGCATCTAGTCATGAGGTTTTAGCTCACCGCTTCTCTGAAACTCAGTTATTCAGATTTATTCTTCTTTTCCAGAGTATGTTGTGCAGCTTGTGGAGATGTGGATTAAGCATCTCCATTTATTAAAAACTCTTAAAACAAATTCATGCAGTTAAAAATGTTTCAATATTTTCCTAGCTTTTGAAAGTTTAACTTTTCTTTTTGACATTTACTATGTATGAGGCACTTTTGTTTTAAGAGTAAACTGAAATCTATGGTTTAAGAAGCCGGTTTTACACTGTGGTGTCTGAGAACTTTAGCTCAGCTGAGCTACTTCTTAATTGTGTGACTGTTCCAAGGCAAAAGACTTCTTGATATACTTGATATACTACTTCTTGAATAATTTTTTTAAATCAAATGAACATATGTCCACAGTTTTGATAAGTTTTCTTACCATATATGAAAAATGACACCAAGGACTGACAAAGTGAGCTGTTTAGAATGGTTGTGTTGTCTGTATAAAAATATGTTTTTTTTTAATTACTTTTTTTATTTCCTAAAATATTGTGCTGTTGAGTTTTGTGCAATCAGTAAAGAATAAGCTGATCAGATTCAGTGATGTCTCCTGATACCAAAGCAGCACTCCTCCAATACCAGGACGTAGTCTGGTTTTAGCACAGACATGCACCACAAAACTAGGTCCAGTAGATGAATTTTTTTTTTAACAGACATAAATAATCCATTACTTTAGGCCTGAAACTAATATTAAGTCAGAGGGGACAGAGTGGTGAGTGACGCAGAGCCATAATATCAGAAAAAAAAGTTGGACTGTATTCCTAACTGGCTAGCTAACAGTTAAGTAAGTTTGTTTTAATCTCTTTATGCACTCATATTATTAAAATGAACAATTGTATTTATTCATTTATTTCTTTTAGCGTTGCACTCATAAAGAACATTTTTTAGGACTTGCTGCAAATGCCTCTTCTTCTACAGTGTTTGTTCACAATAGCATATGCCAGTCAAAATTATTTATTAAAATAATAATGAAGTCTCCAAACACTAAGATACCACAGAAACTGAATATCTCTGACAAACACCTACAGAAGTCTCATGTCATCTTAAATACTAACCAGGATTATAACAACATAAATCAATCTGGGTCTTCACAAGGCAACTGCTCGTTCAGCTGCACTCTCAGGTCAGTTTTCCTGATTTGATGGCACATGTCATCAATTCGCTATACAAAAACATTAACCTTGATCAAATTGCTTCCATTCTGTCTCTGAATAAAATCTTTTTCAGGATCCTTGCCGTAGTTCGTCTAATTTCTTACTTTTAAGCACAAAATAATAAGCTGTAAACAGCCTTAAGCAAGTTTTCAGATACTTGACATATATTTTTGCATTTACTTCAATACCAGTGCCTGTTTAATTTGTGATAAAAGATTCTTCTTTGGTTAAGAATAAACATAATATTGAAAAAGGTTCATAGGGGAGAGTTAATACCTTAAATATTTTGTTGGCAGTAGGAGCAAATACACACTTAAATCTGCTTTAAATGTCATGGAAAGCCTGCTTTGATGCTCCTTTTTAGTATGCATCATTTGATTTTACGAAATAACCAGTTTTCTACTCAGTCTAACTGTTCTTCCCCGATTTAAATATAGGACCAATAGTTCAGATCAAAAAGTGGGAAGCCTGCTGTGCTGCATTCATAGCTTCAGGGGTGATAACTAAAGGTCGGTGAAATTCTCACTTAACATGAGTATTTTGCAGTTCCACGGTTCTTCCTTTCATCTTAGAGTTTGTATTTTTGTAATTCTCCTCACATGAAAGAGTGCACACATACATTTTTGTCTGGGCACTGCAGACTTTAAAATAATGCCAGATTGTAACATTTTTTTAGCAGTACAAATGTAGTTTCCCTTCTTGGTTATTACTCATTGAAATAGATTTTTGTTTTGTTTGTCAACAGACAATCATCCCAAAACCAGTTCAAAGCTGGCCAAAAAAACAAAAGAAGAAAAGGATTAGATCCTTAAACTTCATAAAAATGTATGAAGTGCATCAAAAAGCTAAGCCAGTGCTAGGAACCAACGAATTAAAATGAGCTCTACCATTTCTGCCAGCTCTTTTAATCTGCCAGGAGTCTGCCAGAAGCTTTTTGATTACATCTAATAGTGTATCGTTTCTCTGCAACTTGCTAAGGAGCAGTTAGCAAGATAATATTGAGAGTATATCTATACTTCCATGCACCCTGTTGATTAGATAATATCTGTAGTTGAATGAAACTGTTTAGTCTCCAGTTTGAATAAAAACTTCAAAACCTTCCCAATAATTATTGAATGTTCATTTTTTGTCAGAACTGGAATTTATTCAGGGATAGTGACTTTATAAAACTTAGTATTAAAAAGCATTGAACCTGGTAATAAGTCCATGTCACAGTTTTAATTAAGGAGAGGTACAAATGTTCCATCATTCTTTAAAACCTCAGTGGGTCCATAAAACATAAACTACACCAGATCAGGACATTCAGCCTTCAAAAACTCGGACCCAAAAATTACTTTGAGCAAAATTCACAATATAGCATTTATTGTGTTGCTATTAAGGTTTAGAGACTTAATTTTTGTAAGGTGATCAGTTAGTATGGGTCATTACTTACAAATCCTCCCTGTGTTCCCACACTGAACTCACTAACTGTTGAGCATTGCCGTTATCGTTATGGCATTGATTTTCCAAAAATGCTTCCATCAAATATACATACATTTTTTTTTGATGTAACCTCTTATGAAGTTGTAAAATGATTGCCCATCAGAACTCTTAAAAGCTTGTATTTATGACTTGACCAGTCAGAGCTTCACACATTATAGCAATTTTTCTCCACTGTTGCTTTTGCATCACTTTCAGCATCATCTGCCTAATTTACTCAAGTAAACAAGCAGATCCTCTGCTTTTTTGCTTCATATAATCACAATCTTTGTGACAATGGATGCTAAACATCTACATCTGGGATAATTTGACCTGATAAGACTTCTTTCGACCCTCTCAGTTGTGCTGGAGATAATTGTATACTGTCTACCTCATGGTGTTGCTGTGGAAACTGACAAACACTTGACAACTGTAGGACTGGTTGCCTTGACTACACTGCCGCCCTCCTTGTGTGAGAGGAGATGATAGTTTTTTTCTTCTTTTTTTTTTCTCGTCGCCGTCTTCTTGTTTTTGTCTAGCAGCGTGAGTGTTACACAACATGCTCGTACCAGTTAGGCATTATGGGAGCGGGAAGATGGAACAATCCTTACTCCAGGCCCTGAACTCAGAAGAACTCTAAGCCCATCAAAGACCAAAGAGCCAGATCTGTCAAAATATGTCTGGAGGCAGTTGTCTCGCTATTGTCAGTCTGCTCATTTCCTGTCTTTCTTGCCCCTCGCTGGCCTGTCATTTCCCACAGGGCCAAACATTACTGTTAGAACTGACTCTTTATTCAGATCACAAACTTCACTAAGGCTAATTCTGTGGATTACTTATGCACTATGGTCCCATCAAACGGGATTTAAATCCACTGGGAGCCTATTTCATCTTAAAAATCACATTATATATTACCAGCATAGTACTATAGTAGGTCACATGCATCTGCATCCAATGTAATAATAGTCTGAAATGTAATATTACATTATTTGTATCACAAAACTTCCATTAAAGGATATATTTTACAGTTGATGCATTGTAGAAGATTAACCAACTCATTGTGAAGTATACAGGCAAGTCTAATTAGGGTCAAATTCCTTCTGAAACATTTAGGTCACCTTCTAGTGCCGAACAGCTTACAACATCCACAAGCACAACTGGCGAAATGTGTGAAAAGCCTGTTGTTATATATATATATATATATATATATTTTTTTTTTTTTTTTTAAAAGTTCTATCTCATGTCTTTGAAGAATGTTTGTCACTTTTGATGAAATTTGGGAAATTTATATTTTCTCCTGCACAACAAAATACCAGTAGAATGAACCTAGCATCTGGCATCTTAAAAACTTCATAACATTCTGGTAGCATTAGCTTTCATATCCTGGGTCCTGTGAGAAGATGCAAAATTATCTTCAACATGTAGTGAGAAAAAAGTTAGCGTGATCATACTCATTTTCACAATTTTAGCAAATAAAAATTGCAAACATCAATGTATTACATTGACATCTAGACTAACTCTTATATTAAATTAAAATTAGACACAGCTTTTGATTTATTGTTTCTGTTTGTATTTAGCTGTTTTTACTCCCAATAACCATAAATTACATCCTTTGCATCTACTTTACTACTGTGTGTAGTTCGATATCAGTGCAATTATAGATGTTCTGTAAAGACTAAAGAACACAGGTCAAGGATAAAATTGTGAAAAAGTTTAAGTCATGGCTTTTAATTGCTTGCAAAATACTTGAAAGAACTTTAACACTGCACATGAGCTTGGAAACACCACTCGCACTGTAAAACATAGTGGTGGCAGCGTCATGCTGTTGAGGTGCCTGGCAGGGAAGCTTGTCAGAAATGATGAGGAAATGGGATCAAGGCTGTTAGTAGACCTATTGCAGGTTGCAAAAGACTTAAATTAGTCCGGAGAGTTATTTAAGATGTGTAGCCATTTGTGCACATTGTCAACAATGCTCTCTTAAGACAAACTGTGCTAAAAAATAATATCATTCCTAATAGATTTCTTCTTCATTAGGCACACTGTAAGCTAGCAGCACAGTTGCCAAGAGAAACATCTTCTTGGTTTAAGTACTGTTTATAATTTACATCTAGAATGCTATAGATACCTAACATCATTATTCAAGACACACCCATGTGGGGATCTCAAATATGTACCAGTGAATGTCAAGCAGCGAGTGCATCTTATCAAAGCAGGGAGTTGTTTGCCAGCAGTTCATCCACATCAGGTTGTAATTAATGTTTTCTGCATGTTTTAATCAGCTGATTGTAAAGCTCAAGCCTTCTTTCATTCTTCCAGTAGCAGCATCCTCTCATTCCAAGGCTGCTAGTTGTTGTAAAGAACACATGTATATTCATGTTTTGCAAGTAGCACCGCAATGTAGAACAGAAACCTGTGCCAGTCTCATAAGAAAAGTGTAATACACTGTGTGGTCAAGATAAACACGATCAGTACATCTGTTGTTTTGCAGTTGCACTTTGTTGCCAGTAGGTTTAGTTTTATTGCATATTTTAGTTATGTGTTCTAATATCCAAACACATTTGAAATGTTCACAGAGGACCATTAATATGCAACCATGATATTATTTTGAGAAATTATCATAAATCAACCACAAACAGCATTCATTAGCAGTGGTAAGCCTTAAGAGTTCTGTTCACACAGCAGACCTTGATGCGCAATTCCAATTTGTTGCTGAAATCCTTTTTTTTTTTTTTTTTTTTTGCATGGTTGTACATACTGTTGATGGTTTTACAAAGCATGCCATTCAAGTAAGGTAAATAAAGATAAAAAAAATACTCCAGATAATATATATTTTCAACCTTCACCAAGAATACCTGTATGTAAATATATATATATATAAATAAAAGAAAAAAAGTTCCCAGAGCTGCAAATCAGCTGAGTTGAACTTATATATGCAGAATATATATATTATTAATTATATACAATTATAGATTCTATTTATGAGTAGGTTTTAATTTGACACCTTAATGCATCAATAAATGTCAACATTAAAGAATAAGCAGACCAAACTCCTCAACAGATACTATAAGAAAATAACTGGTCCAGCGATTTAATTTCTCGGTACTTAAACATAATTACTAGACTATATGATGGAGCGTGTTTTTCTTTGATCTTTGTCTGAATACTTATTTGCTTTGTTAGTGTTTCAGACAACTTCTCTTTCCTTATCACAGTGATTTCACATTTCCCATTAGTTTTTATTGTGAAACTGTGATGTTACCGCCCTTGCTCTTCTCTACTTATTGCGGTAGAGTTCCCGAATTACACTGCATCTTTTCAGAGTAATTTAGTTAATTACTTTTTCTCTTTACGCCTGTGTTGTTTTAGCGTCCTGCAATTTTTAAGGGCAGCTTCTGTTTTGTTTTTTTACAGTCTCAGTCCTCGGGCTATTGTCGGACCTACGTGTGGATTCAGATTTGCACGCCCTGCTGTTTGGCGAGAGTGTCCTTAATGATGCCGTGGCCATAGTCTTGACACAGTAAGTATCGCTCTGTGTTCGTCTTTGCCCTTTGAATGAGTAAGTTTCCGGGTTTAATTGTGTGGGTGTGAGGAATTTGCTAGCTGGCAGCGTGGAGGCGGACGCGTAGTGGTGGAGGATAACTGAATGGAAGCTGCCAGCTGTACAGGAAAGGTGTGATTGGGTAAAGCAGCATGACCGCCTTGATGGTATTCAGTGGGCTACATAAGCAAGTTGCCTCTGGCGATGTCAGCATCTCATTATAGAAGTCAGCTCCTGGAGTTGCAACACACTCCCAGGATAACAAACCAGGCTTATGTTTGTGCTGTCAAATTCAGGCTAAATTTGGCATAAAATCAGTGGAAGCTCAATGGATTATCCATTATAACCTTTCCCTTATCCACGCAGTACAATCCTCTCATTCTTTTCCGTCTGCTGTCCCATCTTTCTCTTGCACTGCTCTCAAAGATGCATTCAGATGCTTGGCAGGGATTGTCTGGTATATTTACACAAAGCCAGTCTTAAAGATGAGCAAACAGATGGCCAATTGGAGATAGAAAGAATTCATAATTCACATACAGAGAAGTATAAAATTAATGCAATCCATTTAGATTACTGCGAATAATGAGTTGTCACGGTATACGCTGCAGAGCACTGCATGGAGCCTGAGCATCTTCCCAGACAAAGCTGCATAGTGCCACATTTGTTCATAAAGTGGCGTGACTGTCCCTCATGCCACCTCTCGTCACTTGACTGCTTTGCTGAGGCTACTCTGCACAAAGCTGGACCTTTTTACCGAGTTGTGTCGATTCCTGGCACCGGATTTCTATCAAGCTCGGGAAGCAGCTCAGCCGTACGCTGATGTGCCCTCTCCCAGGCGTGTTACCGCTCCCACCCATACCGCCACTCAGGCAGGTCCGGCATTTAAAAATGTTGAGGTTGTGGCCAAAAGCGAGCAGCGCCAAACCTTTGAACACACAGTCTTTAGTAGTGTACGCTAAAGAAATTGACTTGCGGCTAAATTAAGTGCGCTAACGCAATCGGAGTCTTTATTTCCACAGAGGGGGTAATAGATTTTCTCTTTTCATTTGCAGAGCTCATTAGTGACAACTTGATTGATTTCTCCCCTCCTGCCATGGAGATGAAAAATGCTGTGCTGTTACTGGCTCATTTCAACTTTTAGCTACTAGTCAGACCTTTCTGTAAAAGGTATAAAATCAGTCAAAGCCATTTTAGGTACTTTTTGTCTCTTTTAAAATAACATGGCATGGTAAGATTTTGTATTTGTTTGGCTGTCAAGCTGTAAATGTACTGAAGGAATGTAAAATCCACCCTCCCAAAACCCAGCTACATGCACATTCCTCTGATAACTTTACATAAGCCTTAAACTAACTGATCAATATTTTAAAAAGCACTTGACTTTTCCTTTTCCCCTCTCTCTTTACATGGTTTAAATTAAATTCCTTATTCACAAATGTCTACTTGTATGTATTACCGCACCAAAATGATTAACCCATGTTCAAAAACACCACACAGGTGTTTTAAGGAAAACTAGATTAAAAAACATTCTACTAGGGATTTACAGAACATAATTCTGTGATAGATTTCTAATTCCAAAAACATCAAACTTCTGATGTTTTTGAAAAGCTCTGACCACCCAATACACGTTGTAAGTAAGTCAGACAGATTTCTCTTCAAGAAATAGAAGGATATGAGAACAGCAGTCAAAATATACAGAATCTGGCTCCCTAACTTAATGTGATGAAGGAAGAATATGGCATTGAAAATGAACATGAAACAATCAGTCAGAAAATTTCAAAAAGGAATGAAATAGAATTTTTCTACAAGTTGAAGCTTTGAAGGTTGTTCTCTATGCCATACACGACTCGGGGGACATAAGAGTAAAACTTTGACTTTAAAGCTTAAGCCTGAAATATATTCCTACTGAAATGCTTCAGAACCAACCTAATTTTTTTTCCATAATTCAGTCATTAGCCAAACATTAATGTCAGCAAATGTTAGCTGATAAGTTTTTGATGCTGTAGACTAAAAAAACTCTGCATGGTAACAGATCAGGCTGAGACTCTGGCAAATGGCAAAGAGCAAAAATCTTTATTACGTTTGCAAACGGAGAAAGCACAGCACAGCACAACAGCTGTGCCTGCAATGAGTTCTGATTTGGAGCTGCTAGCTCTCTCAATATATAGGACTCTCCCACAATGTGGTCACTCCTTGGCTCAGAGCCAGTTGAACAGGTTTAATGCCTATGTAACCTAAGGGTGTACAGGATGCAACCTCATCCTCACCAAAAGGTCAGTTAATTGTTTAGATAATAAACATCTTCTTGCTCAAAATATGGAAGTTTCCAAAAGTCAGGTTTACTAATGAAACAATTTCGCATAACAAAAACATTGTCAGACCTTGTTCATGCACGTACTCTCAGCTTATGACATTCAATGGAGAAACTTGTTAAACCTTAGGGCTTATTCCATCTTACTATTTTTACCTAAACTATCTGTTGTCATCTGTTAACAAACTCTGGCGCCTTGCTTTGGTATGTGTGGTGAAGCATTAGTCCACTCATCAGTCTACTGCAACTACTGCAGGGAGAGGTCAACAGAAAACCTATTTAACTGGTTCTGCATAGACTCTCTCTGGCCTACATACTCTAATAGACTGACCAATACTAATGTGGTTAAATGAGTAAAAGAAATTGTTAAAAGAAATAATAACACAATTTTTACTTCACAATGCCTCTTGTGATGTCATGAACTCAAATACAAACAAAGCAGTGTTAGTTTTCTTACTGTAGTTTTATGAATTCCCGCAGCAGAAATCCATTCTTCATTACTGATTTTTCTTGCGTATGTTTTTATTGTTGGCATACATTTCTCATCAAAAATACCACAAAAAAATCCTTTATACATATTCATCTATTTTTAAGGCCCTTTACTGTACAGATTTTTGTGATCAGTAATATGAGACCTTTTGTGAGTTTTAGCTAACTCAGGAGTCCCAACAGTGTTGCTATATGTGGTCTGCTGTGGTTAATGTAATCATGTCATTCCACAAATGCAGCCGCCTCTGTCGGTTACTTGCATGGCTGCTTGTCTCTGCATGCTTCACAGCTGTCGCCTCCTTTCCTCTCTCAGACACACACGCACTCAGACGCACGCACCCACACCCACGCAGTCAATCAGATAATTTCTCTTTCCCTCCTTCTTGCCTGCGAGGGTTATTTTGCACTTGGTGACTTGCATGTTGAAGTCCTACATCACTCCAACAGAGTAAATATGATAGCAGCACGTATAACGTTATGCTGCTATTTTTATGATCAGCAGCAGTGTACCCTTCCTCTTTCCAACACTACTCTGAAGTGTTTGTGAGGGAAATCATCTGGAATGTGTTGTTTTTCTGAAACAGATTATACTTCCTTAGAAGGCCATGTGTATTTAGAAGTGACTGCAGGAAACTAAATTTGGAGGGCTTTGCTCAGCATATTAACGTTGGAAATGTATGCTTTCTGCTGCAGACTGCTTCACACCTAGAGACTATTGAGTAATTTTTCTAATAACTGCACGTGACTCAGACCAATAAACTATATTTTTACATTATAGTAGAGCATTTACAACAACCATATTTTACAATACCTTGATAAACTTTCTGACTTTTACATGTTTTTTCACATTAAAGCCATAAGCTCCTCTGTGTTTTTAGCAAATTGTATGTGATAGACCAAAATGACTGTAGCTCAGTTATTTGAAGAAAAAAAGAACAGTGTCTGGGCCAACCTCACACATGATGATCAAACCTAGCAGAGTCAATTGCAATCACAGAAGGAGCCAAAACATGAAACATAGACTATGTCACAGGGATATTTAATTAAAAATGAATTTTATACAAGCAAGACGCTTGTTTCTAATCAATGTAAAGCTTTAAATTCCTCTAGGTGGTAAGTTAATGGTAACCCAAAGTTTTAGCTCCATCTTTATTTCTTTTATTTATAGACAGACAGAAAACCAGATATTTACATACACAAAATAAAAAGACACCAACACATTTATTTCTCACTGTTTGAAGTTAAATCAGACCAAACTTTTCCTGTTTTAGCTTAGTTAGAATTACCAAAATTATTTCTATTTGCTTAAAAGCCAGAAAATTAGGCAAGAACATTTATTAGTTGTTTGTAATTACTTGGCAATGTGGAAAGTGGCATACGCTTTCTTGTTGTATCTAACTCCCAGAAAGTGAAGCTTGTGCAGCACTGTCTTCAGCTGAAGTAGCCATTGCGGTGCATTATAAAATATTTAGTGTTATTGGTCTGAGCACTGTGTAACCTTGTGGTGGGCTATATTTGATCAATGAAATAATCTCACTGCCCGGATTTGGCCTGTGAGCTTTGACCTTGATGTCTGATCTAAACCTTTTGGTTGTAGCTCTCAGGCTGAATTCTTTGGCTCATTGTCCTGCTTGAAGATGAACATTTGACCCAGATTAAACTCCTCTGCTGCCGCTCACAGGTTTTCATCTTGGATAGCACTGGATTTACAAATCCAGTTACAAATAGAAGTCAGAAGTAGATGTACTCAATTTGCTAATTAGGTAATTTCTCAAGGCAAGTGGTTGAACTCTATTATATTTTGGGGTATGGCAGTGAAATGGAGTGAATACAAATTCCTAGCATACCTTTAAGAGGTTAATTGGTAAAATGTATGTACAATTTTCCTTCCATTTACCAATTATGTATTAGTTTCTGTTAGTCTACCACATAAAATCCCATTAAATTAAATTGAAGTTTGTGAAAAAGAAAAAGTTTACTACTTTTTCACTGCTTTAATTTCTCCTTGCATCTTTTTTTTTCTTCCAGTGCCATCACCTCCTATGACCAGATGGAAACAGGAAACGTCTTTCAGACACCTGCCTTCTTCCGCTCTGTTGGTTTCTTCGTTGGAGTGCTCATTGGCTCCTTCCTCCTTGGATTCATATTCACAGTAATAACAGCCCTCATATCCTTTCATCCCCTCCTCTTCCCTCCGCCCCAGACTCAATTATCACCTCAGCATCCGCTGCAGTAAATCTACTTCCCCGGCTCTGTAACTGCCCCCCCTAACAAACCCAATGCTGCACCCCTTCATCAGCAAAAGTAACAGAATGGGGTTTAAAGTGCTGCTGTGGGTTTGATGGTCTCAGAGATGTCGTGAATCACACCAAAAGCATGTGATGAAATTTCGACTGGCAAGGTTGTCCTTTAGAGTGAAAAATGTAGAGGTGTCAAGTGGGGTGCTCATTTCTTATGTAAAGGGACTGATGCTTGTGTACAGGTAACCAACAAATTGAACTTTTTATTCAAATTTAGCTGACAGCAGCCATAGCATAGTATTTCCCTTCATGCCCTCTGTTCAAACACAAGGTCCTTATAGACTGCTTATGGCAAACACAAAGTCATTAGCACATCCATATGTTTTGTTTTTAATGCTGTGAGGCATCATGAGGGAAATAAGCAGTTAGCATCTTATTGTAGTCTCAATAACAGAGATCCCAGTCTGGGTTGCATTTAACAAGGAAATGTAAGGAGCTCATCTTTGAGATTTAATTTTCAGACCTGAAGGAAGCTTCGTCATTAACATAATAGTTGCTGCAGACGTAGTTCCTTAAAGCCCCTCATTATTGCCAGCTTCCTACCTTCTCTTTTAGACTGCACTCATCTGTACTATGCCTACTCTGAGACTCTCTCACAGGTGTGTTGTTTTCTGTATATCACTATAAACTGAAAAAGCTGTTCTGTTTTACACGTTACACTCAGATCTGACAAAGAAAAGAAACAATATTCACAAAGCAAAGCTTAAGCTTCCATCAGCTTGACAGGAAGGTTTTATTGTATTTATAGTGACATGACAAGTGTTGATCTGGTGGAAGAAAATCCCTCTTGATTTAATGAAATGAAGTTTTAAACTGGATATTTTGATTTTTCCATTAGAGAAGTAATGATAAAATCTCATCTGCAAATGAAGAGCTTGGAATACTCACATATTCATGTTATTAGTTGACGCACTGGGTTTTGGGAAAACCCAGTGTTTGCTTCTGTGAAAAACCAAACACATAGTTGGCCAGGAAACTTAGATGCAGCAAATGTGGGAAGGTGATGTAAAGAGGGGGGGTTCTCATTCAGGCCCAGTTCTTATTGTATATGGCAGGTCTCCAGGCTTATTGAGCACCTACTGCATTAGCTTGTTATTTGTAGGTACAGCACTGCAGTAATTCTCAGCCTCCTGTCTGCTGCATTGGAACGTACATGTACAAATTTGTACTGCAGATGCACCAGAAACTTTAGCTTATTGGAAAAGGTGTAAAAACTGCATGATTATCATCTTGTAAATCTTTAACACTCGCTCCACCTCACCAAACTCACCCGACTCCATGAGAATCCTCTGCTGGAAACATCAATCTTCTTCCTGCTGTCCTGGAGCAGCTTCCTCTCAGCAGAAGCCTGTGGATTGTCAGGTGAGCATTTCTTCACTTCTGTTACTCGTGTGTCTGTGGCCATATCGGAACTGTGCTGGTGGCTCACTGCTGAATAAAAGTCCTTTCAGTGAGTCTCAGCCTTCACCACCCCCCTAACCGCATTCCCCTGCCCCTACCCCCAGGCATCACTTCTAAGCTGCATGCACTAACTTGCACGTGACCCCTCGGCATCAGTCGTTTTTTAATGCCGAAGCCTGCACTGTGCCTATTATTCCTCTCTGCAATAAATCTGTGATGTATTTTACTGGGATTTTACGTGACAGACCAAAACATAGTAGTGCATAGTTGTGAAGTGTAAGGAAAACCATACACGGTGTTTGTAGTAGGTCTCACTGAGGTGAAGCCTAATAGAACCACATTTTGCTACGTGTCTTTTTGGCAACTGAAAACAGCCAAGTTTCAAGTGTTATCGCAGGTTCTCAGTTGCATTTAGTTGTGGACTTTGACTGTATCATTCTAGAATATGAAGATGCTTTGACTTAAACCATCCCATCGCTCTTGTTGTGTGACTAGTGTTGTTGTCCTGCTGAAAGATGAACCTAAGGTTTTCTTGTTATTATGTGAGAGAACTAATGTGATTTACAGAACACATAAGTTCCCCACAACATGATTCTTCCAATACCTTGTTTCACAATGATGATGCAAAGTTTTTCCACCACACGTAACATTGTAAATATAGTGTGATTTATTTTATTTATTCTAAAGTTGAAATATTTATATCATCTGTTTGTATGCTGCGTTCTCTTTAAAACCAAAGTCGAATTCCTGGTATGTGCACACAATTTTTGCCAATAAAGCTGATTCTAATTTTTGATACAATTCAATTCTTATTCTGATGCATTCACAGATTATTTCAGTCTGCAATATCTTAGTGGGTTTGCAATGTACCAATATTCTGTTTTTGTTCAAAAGATGGGCTATTGTATTTAACGTATAATTTAGTTTAATGAGGGACATTGGAACAATATATCATTCTGCTTTGGAATTGTTGGTGTGTTGCATTTGGAAGAATAAGTCTTGGCTTTGTTGCCTGATATTGTCTTCCTCTACGCTGACCACAATGAAGGGGCTTTAGAATATTAATTTAGTATTTGTATTCAACAAACACTGTGGTCTTGTTCCTCCTGCTGTGGCTTTATCATAGGGATACCACTGAATCAGCTGACAAGCTCGCTCTTGCTTACTATTAGTCTCTGTGGCCTGTGGAGGAAGAGAAGATGGTTTCTAATGAAATAGCTTGACCTTTATCTATTTGGGCCTGTTTATGAAGAGCACCATCCTGCATACTGCCCAATAAGGTACATACACACACACCGCAGAAACACATATGTTATGCCAGTGGTTCTTATAATGCTTCTTAAGATCTGAAGAAATTCTGCATTGAAGAAGAAAATGTAAATTTTATTAGGTGTTTTTTTTTTTTTTTTTTTTTTTTACCACTACAAACTGGGAACTACCCTGTCCTTGTTAATGAGCTTAATGTAATAGTCATCTCAGAGGGCTGCAGAGGCTCTATCTCGTTCTCAGGATGAATAAGCATGAGTTGAGTGGGAGCTGGTCGTACTCCCTGGTGTTGTCTGGTTATTGAAGCACTTTCTGTTTCTGATAATTGCTTCAGTTTAGGGGGAGCGAGATACCTAATGACCCATAACTCTACAATTATTAATCTTACACCCTTTGCAGCTCTTCATTATTGGATACATGTAATGTATTTCCAAATTTCCGCCTTGCTTTTTTGTAGATGGTGGATGAAATGTTACCTCTGTCAGTGTTAAATAAACCAATGAGGAATATAAACTAAATCAGAATTCTGCGTTTTCAAGCAGAATTCTGATTGAAAACGCATTCTGAACATGGATTGCTGAAAGTAGCGGCAGGTCAGTGTGTAATGATTTTATGGTGGCTGGTAAATAGAGAGTATTTGTCCAGCTTTAGTGATGTGCTATTTGCTCTGTTGGTGCTTTTATTGCACACATCTTGGCCAGTGCAAGTGTTGCTCCCTATCAGAGTAAATTCATGTGATTCCTTTTTTATGTGATTCTCCCTCGAAGAAGAAAGATGAAAAAAACTATGAAATTCATTCCTTGCAACAAAACAAGCATGTCCTGTGAGGCAGCAACCTTCTTTCTGTGTGATACGCTTCAGATTTCTGTTCACCGACAGGGGCTCTCTGAGTGAAACCACCGTTTTTATGAACTTGTTCTGCTCTTGCTTTTAATTTCTTTTTTGTCTTTCTTTATTTGTTCCTGTCTGTTCATAATTTATCAAACAAGGAACCAGTATTGAACTTCAAGGTATATCATTGGGATGGAAGGACAAATTCTGTGTTATAAAACAATATGACAAACTTTAAACATTTCACAGGAATGTTCAATCCATTATCTCAAAAAGAGAGTATGGTACAGATGCAAACCTTTCAAGACATGATCTTTCATTTAAACTGACAGACAAGGGAAGTATTGATGAGAGAAGCATCAAGGATGCAGTTAGTAACTTTAAAGGAGCCACAAGTCATTTATTGGACAAAGCAAAGGAAATAAGATGCTGTGGTCAGATGTTCCAGTGTGGCACACATCTACGTTTTTTCGCAACATATTTATAATCCTTTATTGTTTTCATTTAACTTTAGAGTAATGCATAACTGTGTGCTGATCTGTCACTATCATAATACCCAATTAAATACATTGACGTTTTTGGGATTAATTCTTTTGCATGACATTGCAATATTTGAATTACATTTTACCAAATGGAAATTAGATAGAAATCTTATTTTAGTAGTGTAGATGAAATTTTAACATGCATTTAGTCATTTTGGCCTCACAGCTATTCTTCAGTACAGTCCTACAGGATGACATTTACAGAATTAGAAATCTGACCCTTTTAGAAAATATAATATCTGATGTTTTTTATGTTTTCATATCCTGACAAATTCTAAGCATTTTATCAGACTTCTGTCTCTATTTTCTCTTTAATCTGTCCTTTGGTTTTCTGGTTGTGGCCTGGTTAATGCCTGTGTGCAGATAAGAGATGCAAGAGCTGTAACTGGCTGAGTATGATAACATGAACAGGAAGATTGCCCTACCCTACAAATTTCCCAAGAGAACTGTTTGTTATTGTTGCAACTTTGCCAGACCCCAGACCTCTGTGCAAATCTCTAATCTTGATATAATGAAATAAAACACGTAAACATCTCTTTTTGTGAAACCACTGAATCTGACCGACCCCCATTTTCTTTCCACAACTTGTGCTCACAGTAGACTGATTGCACTTTCAGAAGTTTAATCGACTTCATTTGCACATGTTTTGTTTTGTATTTCAGGCATTGTGGCAGTTCTGTTTTGTGGTCTGAGCCAGGCAAAGTACACAAATCTCAATTTGTCGCATGAGGGGAGTACAAGAACCAAACAGGTATATTTATTTTCAATAACTTCAACTAACCTTACTTCCACTTTCAAGGAACATTTTTCAGTTTTGTTCATTGATATGGTCTTTTTATGGCAGTCTGTTTATCATCTCTGCACATGGAACCAGATATTAATTTCTATTAGTGTTCTGGTCATTCTGTAGATGTCTGTGGGGCAGACAACCCTCCAACCTATCTGCTTATAAATCCTAGCACAGATGGGGGCCAGCACTTCTGATATACTGAGCTGACAAGCTTCACAGTGGAGCAAATAAATCAAAAGTGTACACATAAACTCATCTGTGCATTTATTATGTATTATCAGTGCCACGGTGCAGCTGTTTATCACGGAAAAGCTTTCTAAAAGGTAACACGGTTGACGACCTCGCCTACAAAGTAGATCTGAACAGAGCAGTGTGTTTACTTGGCAGCATGCCTGTATCCATTATTTCATGTTTTATGCATGCATCTCCAGCTGAAATAAAAAAAAATTTACAAAGAGAGCATTTGAATAGTGAGTCGAACATATATTCTTTCACTGGTGCATCTCTGCTCAAAGCTTTTTATAGAAGCTTTAAACCAAAAAAGCTTAACATAAAACATATTTCTTAAGGTAATTAATAGAATCTGAATGTCTACTTTATTGTTTATCAATAACATTAATTAATGGCTTTATGAATAGATTAATTGAAAAATGTATTTATTTTTAATAGAGGTAAATGAGATCTGTTGGATTTTTCTATCTGGAAGTATCAAAAAGCTTATCCAACATTCTGTTTTTTTAATGTCCAATTTTCTGTCTTTTTGTTTTTCACTTATTTCAACAACCCACATATTTGCAATAAAACTCTTTTGAGTGTAAACCGAAAAAAGAATTGACTAGAACAACTCAGCCGCTGAACGCAAAAAGCATCATGCCCTCGGGCTGCAGATTTCTGCAGCTGCTTCCACAAAGGGAATAATGTCAAAACTGAATTTGTCATGTTTTTACAAATCTCAGCTTATTTAGTGAAAAGTCCTTCACTGTCAGACTCACATTGCATCTACATAGCATGCAGACAGACTTCCATAAATACTGATCTGTGGAAGGAGATGAATTGAGGCTTCATCTCAAACACCACAGACACCAAGCTGTTTTCTTGGACTGAAATCCTTTGGTGACTTATTATTTGATGTTAATGAACATTGAAACAAAGGGAGTTTAGAGGAACTATTTTAGGATGGATTTATAAAGCACTCTGGTGTGATACAAAGATTTTAGCTGACATAAATAAACGTACAGTAGCTGCAGAGAGCTGTTATGAATGTCACTTTGTGCAACACAGAAACATTAATAAATGCAGGCAGGCAATCTTAAAACATTAAGCAGACAAAAGAAGAATAATAATATCAAAAGTCTACAGTTCCATCTGAGCTTTACAATCATTGATATGATGTCACATTAGTTTTATGATTGTAATGATGCATCTGAAGCATTTTTCCATCATGGAAGAATATATCATGGTTTCAGGGTACGTTTTCCAAACAAAATTTGGGCGCACATGTTTGAATTTATTGTAGACTTTCTCTAATCTACACGATGTCAGAATCACGCAGGCTCAATAGGTACACCCATGTGAAAAAACATTAATGTATGAAAATTTCTAATGTAATAAAAATGATCATATTAATAGAAATAAGAGCTTGAAAACATCCGACTGTGTCTATGTAATGTGTTTCTCTTAGTGAAACAAGTTACTGAAATGAATTTTCCTCTTCATAATATTCTAAGTTATGGAATATTAAAAATATATTTAGACTGTGCATGTAATTTAACCCTGTATAAATAAGAGGGAATTTAAAATAGTATGAAGCTTATTTACTCAAATTGTATTTATTTAAGATCATACTGCAGATGTATAAATCCACTCCTGCAAACATAACAATTTAAATAAATGCCATTAATGTCCTTTAGGAGTAGATGTAAAGTTCTGACCCAGGCTGTACCGTAACTCCACTTGCAAACAGCTTCACACATCCCCTCTCTCTCTACATACACTCTCATCTTTCTGACCTTCTCTCTCAAGATTCTTTTAATCCTTTTTTATAATTTGCAGCTCTTTGAAGTCCTCAACTTCCTCGGGGAGATTTTCATCTTCGGCTACATGGGATATATATGGTTTACATTTCGTCACCATGCCTTCAGAGCTCTCTTCATCTCTGGAGCATTTGTATCCTTTTCTGCAATGCAACAGTCTTTTCACCCCCTGCTGTGCAGCCTCTGGATTTCAGTCAGAACTCACTCTGTTTGATTTCTCTCAGTCTGCTGTACTTTGAGACCGATCCCTTAGTGTACTTTGAGACCGATCCCTTTTTGTGCAGTTACTGGAACATCTTTCTTGTTTTCAATTTGGCATCCTGATCATCCCAACAGCCGTTCAAATAAAAAAATTAAAAAAAAAAAAAATCTTAAGCTGCTCCGAAATGAATTTTTTGACTGCACAGATGGCATCCAACTGCCTGTCTGTGATTTAATTCTGCAAATTCACACCCAACAGTATATCTTCACTATAAAATTCCCATAAATTTAAATAGGTTATTTATTATAATTATTGCTGCTAGCTTTCCATTTGCTGAAAAACAATTGAACATTGTGCCTTATTTTGTAAAAGGAAGATCTTGTTGAATCTTTTATAATTTCTGTCTTTGTTAAAGGTAGACTCAATAAAAGTGTTATTTTGTATTATTTAAGTTGATCATGGGCAGATTTTTGCATAATTGCATATTTAAAACAATTAAAAGAGTCTAATTATTGACTCAGCTCAGAAATGGAGACTCAATTTGACAGCAAAACTTTATATACACTATTATCCCTATGTGATTTCATGTAAGTTTAGGTGAAGTCATTGTTAGATGTTTGCACATTCAAAATTAATAACCAGGGCCCAATGGTACTAATGCATTAAAATATTTTAATGTGTACCATTAAATCTTAAGCAAGGCCGATTTTTGACTTTTCAGAGGGAGTTGATTTCTCAGTCAATTCATTCCCAACTTGTTCACTGTGGTGCTTAGCAAACAGTGGAATGGAGACAAAACATTGGTATGCAAAATAAATTAAAATATTTTTGTTGATTATCGTGCAGGCTGAGGCTGAGAGTAACAGACAGAGTTTTAGGTCATGGAAGACGTCACTTTGGGAGAAATGAGACATCCAGTTCAGAAAACAAGACTCAGAGTGGTTGCATAGGAAAGAGATGTGATGAGACTTCAGCAATATTTGGGGGTGTAGGGAGAATTAACGACATTTTGTTCTGGCTTTGCTATATGCTGAGTCGTCTACTTGTATCAATTTTAAGATTGCACAGCTAGAGTTAGTTTGAACTAAGATCCCAGGTCCATGGGAGACTGAAATAGTACGGTAGCTGGAACGTTATGTATGCTAACTTATCCTATTAGCATTTTCTTCACACCTTCCCATTGTTTGCAAAATAAATTACCTTTTTACACTTTTTAAAGTATTGTAACTTACATTTATCATCTCTATTTTTCTATCTCTATCAACTACCTTATTTGGTCAACTGCTTCCAGTATTGTTGATGAAACTCTAAAATGTCTATAGCTTTTAAAAAACTGCTATACATGGTAACAAAAGCATTAGTGATACCTAAGTAGCTTTGGCAAAGTCTGACTATGAAAAGAGAAGTTTTATGCTCGAAGCTGCTGTTGTAGCCGTCAGCTTTTCTTTGTTGGAGAATGAAAGGGAACAGGGTGCTATTCATTGTACAACCATCCTTTCTTTAAAGCTGGCATAGAAGTAGGGTACGCCAGGAAAAAAAACAAAAGTGGCTGCACTCCAAGGAGTTGTACTTTCACAGTCCACTGCTCAGACGGCCAGCAATTATTATTACAGATCATTGTCCAGCACAGGGTCAAAGGGGCTACCGAAACATGGACAGATCAGATGCCTATCCCAGTGCTCTTGTTTAGTCTGAGTGGCTAGTAGTGGAGGAAAACTTATGACTTCAGTTTAACTGTTCTGCTCTATAATATCCACAAAAATCTCACAATCATCTCCCACTGGAAGCTGACCGGGTTGTATAAACAGAAAGAAATGGAGGTCAGCGTCATCTTGCATGGCCGTAAACGTGACTATAAAAATGAAATAACCCGAGTCATTCACCCCATGTTAATCGCTCTTTGGCTATTTAGTAGATTTTAATCGCTGTGGCCTCCAGCCTCAGTCGGTGACAATGGAGATTGGCTTTTATTGGAAATGGAGCTGAGATGGAAGTGCTTAATTACCTCCATTCAAATAGCTCAGAGGTCTTTGTCGGAGAGCGATGACTGCTTTTGGGAGCAAGATATTGCTTTTGAAATTCCATAGGGTTCCGAAGATTTAATATTGACTGCAGGATGCGAGAGAACTCTGTTTTAGTAATAGCTCTGTCATACTAATGTCCCCTGTCGTAGATATTGATGCTGTTTTTATTTCTTGCATCATATTTGAATTTCCCTTGAGAAAGACTAAAATCTATTCCCTTCATGAATCTAAAACAAGGTTACCTGTCTGCACAAATGACTCTCATGCATCAAAGATTAAAAAGGGTTTGAAAATATGTTTGGCTCTCTTTAGCCCTGTCCTCTTAGTGTCACAAATGCAGATTGTCACATAATAACAAGAAAACCTTAGGTTCAATCAAGGTCAGACGACGTTAAAAGAGGGCAATTGGAGTTTTTTTTTGACAAAAGACACTAAGTGTTTTCAAAATGGCAGCTTTGTCCCTGATAATTGGCCACCTATCATCTTCTGTATTACTGCCCTGGACACTTAGCATTCAGTCCCATCCTGTGTGCGCCATCAAAGTGGGTGTTTAGATCCAAGACAGCTGGCAGCGCCTGATTGGTTTTATGCTTCTGCAAGGTGCCACACTGCTTCGTTTGCATCATAAAGACACATTGTTTAGAAATCATTTTATTAATATACACTCGGAGTTGTTGTTCGAACATTCATATCATATCACAGTTGAAGCTAGAGGTTTGCATACCCTGTATAAAAAGATATAGCATGTTTTTCTCATAATCTGACATTAAATTAAAATAAACCCTTCATGTTGTTCATTTTGAATTTGCTGTCAGAATAATCAGACTTGCAAGTTACCCTTTTTTTCTTTCAAATTTAACAATCAACATTATGACCAAAAAATTTTGAAGTTGCTTTTGGAATTATGGTTTCTTCCTCAAAGAGTTGTCTTTGCTTTTTGGCTGGGAGTTAAGTACATTTCACAACACATCATATTCATCTCTGGGACACAGCTTACCAATTCCCTCCCTA
The DNA here is from genome assembly GCA_903066815.1 of Brachyrhaphis roseni. Classification (NCBI taxonomy): domain Eukaryota; kingdom Metazoa; phylum Chordata; class Actinopteri; order Cyprinodontiformes; family Poeciliidae; genus Brachyrhaphis; species Brachyrhaphis roseni. The sequence goes on from CAEFZY010046904.1 coordinate 67,123, forward strand.
ATATCTTGGCTTATTTTGATGATGTTATACAAGCAGTAAGTTTGAGGTGTTACTTTGAAATACATCTTAAGGTTCTGTAATCATGCGACAGACTGGCGACCTGTCCAGGATGACCCCGCCTCTCGCCCGGAACGTTAGCTGGAGATAGGCACCAGCATCCCTCCCGACCCCACTAGGGACAAGGGTGTTAAAAAAATGGATGGATGGATGGTTCTGTAATCAAATCTTACTATGAAAAACAACATTAAACATTAAGTCCCTTGCGATGATTGGTGCTTATATAATTATTTTTAGAGAGCACTAAATAGAGTTCAGCTTTGTCTACATTTTAAAAGTTACTTCAGTAAAGTTATATTTAATAATATTGCACCAAAATCATAAATAGCACAAGATGGATAATCTAGAGTTCACACTAAGATTTGTGGTTTTATTAATAATAATGGGTTGACGTGTTTAATGCTTAGATACACTGAACATTTTCACCACCATAAGAATTAATTTACTATATCGCCTTGTTAATTAAAGAAACATTTACACATGTGATGACTTGTTTGATCCTTGATGCTAGCATCAAACATTTTGTTTTTTCACAGCTGAATTTCATATATTGTCCTTAACCATACTCAATTCCTGCAGTTATCCATTTTTATTTCAAGAGCCTGCAACATCTACCCTTTGTCTTTCCTAATAAACCTGGGTCGTGCAAAGAAGATTTCCCGCAACTTCCAACACTTTATGGCCTTTGCAGGTAGTGTTTTCCTCAACTTCTAATCATTACTAAGCCTTCAGCATTGATACAGTTGGGATTGCAGGAGTGATAAATGTTGGATTTTTCAATTCTTTTTTCTGCAAGTTTTGAAAAAGGAAAACTTTCCCACTTCATTCATTCCATCATTTAGGGCTTGCAGCTACTATTGTTCGTGAGGATGATAAGGGAAGGTGTCTCTTGTGGAACGAGTGTAACACAATGTCTTGATGAAGTTAGTTTGACAGTCACAAATGCCAGCACCTACTTAAAGCCTTTAATATTTTATTACTTCTGTTCCTGAGGGCAGTTCTGCTTAAACGGATATATTCAGAGTCACAAATGTTTTTATTTTTCATTCTTACTTTGCTAGTTTTTGTTTAAGGTGATGCGTATTAATCATTACCTTTATATAGGTGTGTTTGACAGTAATATTTCAAACATTTTACAGTTAAAAGACTAGGGAAAGGGAAAGAAATGTTTTTATAGAAAGTAATACGCCATCCTGTATGTTTGCAGATCTGACCTACTTTACTGCTTATGTAAAAATGCTTCCTTATGAAAACCTCTTATCTTGCTGGGGGTTTTTTTTGTTTTTTTTAAATGTATCCGCCAACATAAGCAACCAACACCTCTCCCATTAATTCCCATGGGATATTTTTGCTATTACGCTCTGCATTACACAATCTAAACTATTTGTTGGCCAAATGGCTTATGGTGACAGTGATAGTCAGGAGTGTAATCTGTTTCCCTTCTATGGCCTTATTATCTGGATGGCTTGCTGCCTTTTATAAATAATTGTTGTTTGATAGTTTTCTGGTAGTTGTACAGAAGCCTTTAAACCATATCTTTGCTCAAAAACAGCTTTGTTTTCCATCTGTACCCAGGTTTAAGAGGGGCCATTTCTTTTAGCCTGGCTGTAAGAGACACTTCAACAGAAGCACGGCGCACCATCCTTACCACCACTCTGCTTCTGATTGGCTTCACCGTCTGGGTGCTGGGTGCAGCTGCTGATCCCCTGCTGGGCCATCTAGACCTCAGGTCAGTGTTTGCTGGCTATTTAAAGTCTGGTTCTGGTGTTGGATATCTGAATGTTCCTCTTGCTGAAAAAGTTTGAAAAAAGCAACTATAGTATGGAGAAAAACTAGACAAAAGTGGCATATAATGGCGAAAATGTCCCCTGAAGATAAAACTGCTTTTCTCAACCAAATAAAGCAGAGTGATGATGCTTGGATTGATTTAATTGGGGTTCTCTTGTTGATGCTGTGGTTTTGTTCCTAGTCTCAGCTCACAGAAAACCTTTCATAATGGCATCAGCCTTGTGTTACCAACCCTTTCTGAAAGATTTAAAAATGACAAGCCATTGACAAAGTTATGGTAAAAAAAATAAGACAATTTTCCTACTGAAATCTTTGGCTTCCTTCAAGGTTTCATCTGTTACTCTATCAAGACAAGACAAGTGGTTAGTCTGTATTAAACACATTGAATCACTTTTCAAGTGATTCAACTAATTATGAATTAATCATGGATCATTTTTAAAGCTTACTGAGTTATTAACTAGAATAAGATCATTCACTTTAAAATTCCATTTAACATGTATTAATGTGCATGTATTGCTAAACAGTTTCCTGATCATAACTCCTCAGGGACAAAAAAATAAATCAGCTGAAGACAGTATTAGGTTCATCTTGAAAATATTATTTTAGCTCAAAGTAAAGTCATAGTGATCTGCAAAGGTCTTGGCCAGAAGAGTGAAATGAGGTTAGTAACTTTCTTAACAGAAAGAGGAGCCTAACCTTAGGTGTTGTGGAAGTTTGTGTTTAATGTGCAGTAATGCATCAATTGCTTAAAAACAAACTTGATTCATCCGTTATTTGTGTAGTTCTCCAAAGATCCATTCTTGGGTCGATTTTATTCTAGACAGACATTTTTTACAGACTGTATTGTAAGGGACATTTTACGTTTCTTTTCATTGCTGATGAGGCTCAGACCTATTTACTTTTGAATCATAGTTGTTCTTTTTCTTTAAAACCACTGTAAAACCGGGATTGTTCTTAATTTCCTCTATTTTAATGAGTGAAAAAAAAACTAATTGTTTATGGAGAAAGACGCAATTGCCCCACTTCTGGTACAGAGGTAGTAACTTTGTGTCCTAGCTTTTCCGTCCATTGGTGGCAAGTGTAGCACTGTGAAAAAGTGTTTCCCTTTTTACAGCTTTAACATGTTTTTCTTGTTTATTAATCACACTTAAATGTTTATCATCATTAAACTACCGTAATTATAAAATCAGATGAAAAGTAAATGGAAAATGCATTTTAAATAGAGATTTCCAATAATGCAACCAACATTATTTCAAGAGTATATGAATATTATTAAGTACTAAACTAAATAATCATGTTAAAACTACATTTGGTGTTACTCGGGTTAGCTATTTTAAATAAATAGTTGATCATTTCAAACATTAAAACATATGTAAAAGAGGACATCCAAAGCCACTGCCTGCTTAAATCTGCATTATGTACAATATATTAAAAAAGTATTGCTCTATAATGAGAATTTGTTGCCTATTCTAGCTCCAAGTCTATGTGCAATCTATGATTTTAGGAGAGTGGGTGATAATGATAAAGGTGGGCAGAAGAGGTGGGAGGGATGTGGGGTGGTAATTAGTAACCTGTATTATTAAAGTAAAACACATGGCCCAAACCCTAGCGATATACTTTATTCCCGTTTGCTACATCTTTCAGCAATGCCCGATGGAAAATCTTAAAGTATTTCTACGGTGTAAATATCAAGTTAAAGATTTTCTTTGCTGACCTTAGTGAAGAAAACTCATATATTATATAGATTCATTACACTTCAAGTGTTTATTTCAGTTGTTTGTTATATTTGAGTTAAATCTAATGAAACCCAAAGTTCTTTATTAGAAAAATTTTAAATGATGCACAACCATCCAAGAAATTATTTAAAAATATAAAGATTTACATATTATGGTATGTCGACATTATAACTTAAACATGGGAAAGACTCCTGACTTTTAAGACAAGTCCCTTTTTCTCCTGAATCAGCTCAGTCCTACCTGAGGATTGAAGGATTTACTCTGTCATGTAGGAAATGTAGAACTTTAGTTACCCAGCAATGCCTACATCAAAGGATTGAAATAGCTTCTTATAAGCAATGAAAACAAAGTCATTTGTGAAGTCGAGCAAAACCTGGAACACCCCTGTTAATAAATTGCAGAATCTATCCATTGGTAATTCAATTGGCTCAGTTGTTTGTTCAAGGTTTTTGCAGCCAAACAAGCTTAATTTCACAGTTATAAAGGGAAAACAGAAACATTCTCTGCATGAAATCAAGCTGGACACAAGATGTATGTCCATAAAGTCAGGTTTTTTTTGCTTGTGTACTTTCTTTGTGGTTCCTAGATCTGATCATATTCTTATCACCGGAGACTGAGCCGGTATGAATGCCGAGATTACATGCTGTAATTCCCAACTTTTTGTGCAATCTATCTGTCCTCTGAGTAAATCTCTGAATAAATCAAACCATTCAAGCCCAGTAAATCCAAACAATAAACTAAGGATCTCCTTGCAGTTTCAAAGGATCTCCTTACAGTTTTACAATGGTCAAGCTGATTATTCAGCCTCTTATTGACTCTCTGTGGTAGCAGTTAATGATGTTGCCTTTGTTGACTTTTTTGTAATCCAAACTTAAGAGTCTTATTTATCTTATGTTAAATAACAGAAAACATAGAAAGTGTTATGCACAACTATATTTTTTGATAGTTTATAGTATGGATTGATTACATTTTTTTCAAAGAAGTATTCTAACATTTGTGTAGCATTTAAAGAATGACGTCTGAGTGGAAATTTCATGTGGAGGCAATACAAAAACACAGAAGTATAATGGTCCACTGTGATCTGACATAAAAGCGAAACAGAGAACATGCAGCAACCCACTATTTCTGAAATGGCCTTTAAATTACCTTACAGAGCCCACCTGAGAATGCGTAGCGATAAATGCACTTCCATATAATCATTGATGTTTGTTTTAAACTTTTTGTCAGGGACTATAAAGCTGAAAATTGTGAGCTCTGTGTTTTGTCTGTTCCCTAAAGATGTTTTTTTTTTATCAGTAAATATCTCTGAAGCTCAAAGCAGAAACATTGCAATCCTGATCCAGAAAACAGCTGTTTCTTACTGCCCAAACATCCACCTAGTGAGTATTATGTAACACTTTTTTCTAAATTATTATATGCTTTCAGTGATTTTATATTTTGTCACATACCAACACATTTGCATATCTGAACATCAGACAAGTGACAACACATTTAACTTTTTTACCCCTAAATAAAAAAGAGTGCAACTAAGCAACGGTTCCATTATTACCGTAGTTAACTGAGTCCAACTGTTTTTAATGTAATCTCAGAATTAATACAGCTGGTCTGTCAAGGCCCCAGAGGTTTGTTAGAAAACATTAGTGGAGAAAGATGCTTTGATAGGATTAGACCACAATTGCACTCTTTGGGCTAGGTAGAAAATTCTATCTGGCAGAAACCAACACAATGTAAAAACCATGGAGCACAAAACCTGTTGGATGATGATGCATGGGATTGGGGCAGAAATTCGCCTTCCAACAGGACTACAACCCTGAACATATAGCCAAAGCTATAAAGTAATGGTTTAGATAAGCAGTCTGCAACGGTTACAATCTGAAGAGAAATTATTTCCCTTAATTCTGCTTATTTAGAGACCCAGATGTCATATAACCTTTTGAAAAGGAAAATGTATCATTTTTGATAATCATCTGCAATTCTTTTTCTGAAGAACCACTATTTTATGAGAATGTTTAGGTTTGTATAATTCTTTTCTATGGAATGTTAATATTTGTGAAAATTAGTTTTAAAAATCAACCCCAGAAACCTAGAGTAAAAGAAGACATAGCTGTTACTTTTAGGGTTATTTTATTGTGGAAATTAAATTTATTTATTTATTGGCAAACCTGTAAAATTAGCAAATCCTTCCTTTGGTATTATATTTATATTTAAAAGCATTATATTTGTATTTATCATTTCCAGTCAAAGTTATTAAGAGGCATTGTAGAAGGTCCATTTGCAGCTCCAGAGCTGCAGGTTTCAGACCCCTGGTTTAGATGAAAGCATATTGATTTCTTATAATGGTTGAAACCTAAATCTAATTGAGAGTCTTTGGCAGTGCTGGATAACTGCCTCTCCATCCAATCTGGAGCTATTTTTGCAAACATGAGTGAGCAGATATTTCAGCCAGTAGATGTGCAAAGCTGTTAGGAAGACATAGCAGACTTTTGGGGTAATTACAGCAAAAGGTGGCTCTATGCTCTATTGACTCAGGGGTTAAATACTAATGCAAGCCACAGTTTCTTGTCCAAAAATTAAATCAGCTGCTTATATCCTTACAAATTTTGTTAGATGCAAACCTCTTTACAATGATAGACTTTTGAAGAGTCAACATTATTTTTTGACTATTCTTTGCTATTTTTCACAATCTCCCTAAAGTTTTTTGTAATAACTGATCCAATAGAGCTTAACAAGACAAAATGACAAGCTAAGGGCTAAATAATTTTTTTTTTTTTTTTTCTCCGAAGAGTTTTTTGCAGCGCAAGTGGCTCGTATTTTTTGTGACAGTAGGCTGATAGGAAAGGGGGAAGAAGAGAGGGAAAAAGGTCGCCAGGATCGGGAGTCGAACCCGCGACGTCCGCGTCGAGGACTGAGGCCTCCAAACGTGGGGCGTGCTAAACCCCTGCGCCACCACAGCACGCCCCTGATCTTTTAATCTTAAACTGGTTTCGTTGTCTTGTGTAACCAAATTATGTACCAGATTTAGTTTTCCAGACTGAACGCCAGCATGAATTTCTTAAATAAATGTAATGCATATTTTACTTTTAACATTGTTTAGAAACCTTAATTTAATCATCCGAGACATCTGATTTGTCTGAGACTTTATAAATATAATCTAACACAGAAGCCCAATTGTCTTAGCATACCCTCAAATTGGCGGTAGCTCACATAATATCAGATTAGAACATTCTTGCGTGGTCTGATGAATCTTGTCTACAGCTGCAACATTGAGTGGGTAGGGTCAGAATTTACCATAAACAAGGTGAACCAAATGCCATATCCTGCGTTGTATCAACAATCTAAGTTGATGGTTGCAGTGTAATGGTGTGGGGGATATTTTTTCCAAACACTTTGGACCTCATCATAATATTGGAGTATTGTTTAAACAACAAAGCTTTCTTAAGTATTGTTCATCTCTTTCGGATCCCAGTGTACCCATCTTCTGATGGCTAATTCCAGCAGTGTAATGCACCACATCACAAAGCTCAACTCGTCTCAAACTAGTTTACCTGCGTACCAATGTGCTCACCATACTCGGATGGTTGTTTTCTGAAAGTTTGTTCCAGTTTAACGAAGCATAAAAACTGAATGTTGGTCCTCTATGTTTGGCGGCTGGTATATTTATGTATAAATAAAGTGGGAAAACTGGACTGAATTATTTTACAGTTATGCCAGATTTGAAGCATAGTTTGGATTTGAGAAAAAAATAAGTAAATAAATCCAAATTCTTACTTTATTCCAAACTACAATTGAAGTCGTCTTTTCTCATCGTGATCCATTCTCGTTAACCCAATGTATTGTGCTTTATGGTGGGAACAGAAGGTGGGGCTCGCCCAGGGCTGCATTCATTCAAAAAGAAAACATTTTTGCTTGCAGCAACATGTTTCTCGTTTCCTTTTTGTGTTGGTGGGTAAGAACATGTAAATGAGCAGTCCTTGTAACCTGGAGGCTAATATATAACAGCTGGAGCCTGGCTAATGGCTGGTCTGTGTGTTCTGGATGGACAGATGGACGGGTGGAAAACCCATTCCTCTGATGTCTCTTCCTTTCCTTCATGCCCCACTGACCTCACGTCAATCACAATCTCACTCTCTGTGTATCTTTGACGTCCATCTGCTTGTAACAAGGATTCGTGTCAAACAGAAGTTTAGATTTGAGATGATGGGCTTTTTAATTCACTCTAACACTGAGCAAGCAAATGGATGCCCTCTTTTCTCTTAATATATGGGGCAAAGTATCCTAAAGGAGAAAGGAAAGTCATCCATACACCCACATGCATGCAATGCTCATAACAAAAATATGCCAAACTGATTGCATGGAAGATACTTGAGAGATGAATAATACTTGCGTAGGTTCTGATAAGACAAGAGGATAATACGAGAGGAACAAATACTTTTTTAACTTATTTTTTTAGACTTTTGTTGCCTTTATTGAACAGCATATGGACAAGAAATGCAGAGAGGTGAGAAGGGGAAGACATGCTTCAAATGCCTCAGACTGGGAATCGAACCAAGAACAACCGCTACACGATGCACATGCTCTACCAACTCAGTCACCCAGCACCCGAGAGAAAGGGAGGCTTAATTTTAGGAAGAAAGTCTCATTCTTTTACCCGTCCTCAGATTATTCCGGACATTGTTTTATTTGAGGATTCAATCTCACAAAGCAATTTTTAGATTAAATTTATTTATGTAACAAATGTATGAAAGCTTTATTCTCAAGTATTAATTAAATGCAGTCATGTTCTACTGGTTCGACCTGTTTGACCAAAATCATCCGTCAAATTTGAACCACCGAGCAAATTCATTATTCGTGCATCCCAATGATCTGGTGATGGATTGGAGCTATTGCCCTATTCCCGGAACACTTTGTCTCATATATTTATCAGTACAACCTTCTCTCTTCCCTTGCTCTGTCCCTCTACCCCATTTCCCCTTCCCTTTCCCTTTTTCCCTGGTTTTCCTGAGTGAGTTTTCCCCTTCCTTCCTTTGCCAAAAGTTCCATCTTAAATCTCATTATTGCCCCCACCTGCCAGTAGGCATCAGGCTTTGGATGTTCAACTCTGAGTGGCAGTGGTGCAAGTTCAACCAACTGTACAAACCATTATTTCAAAGACACAACTGGAGCAGACTGCCTTGGTTTGACACAAAATAATGGTTAATGTATTCACCACATCTTGGTTGGACTCTTGCAAACGTTGGATGCTCAACCCCATCTTTAAAGTCATTGCACTTGATCCAGAACACTGCAGTCACAAGACATCATGTTTCTGTCTCATTGATTACATTTATCTTCTTTACACTGCTTCCCTGTAGTTTGTAGAAGGTATTTTAAAATCAGTCTTTTGCATGCAAAGTCCTGAGGGGTGCATAGCCTTTAATTATCAGAAAGAGCTCATATTTGCCCATAGAAATTTCTCCCACAGACAGACATTCCTGGTTTTCAGAGTTTCTAGGTCAAAAATGAGAGGCAAGCATCAGTTCTTTGGTTCTTCATCAGATTTGTCACAAAAAAGAAATGTCTTAGGATTGACAACCAAATTGATTGGTTCACCCTTTCTTTGTACATCATAGTCCTCCTCTTATATCCAGTTTGTACTTCAAAATCATTGAAATTCTTCGTGGCATTGCCCTAAAGTGTTCAGTTTGACACATTGTTAGTTTTAGTGTTGTCTTAATCATCAACTGAAGGCTGAAAACTAATTTAGTTTGTATTGCAATTTAGTCTTCTGTAGTAATTTGCTTTCCAAGTGATTTTAAAAACCTTGTACTTCTGTACAAACATGTGCATTGTATAAATATATACTTACAACATATTGATTTATTGGAAGAATATGAAAGCAGAGGAACAATTACACAATTTTAAGTTGGCATAAGCCTTTGTTTAAAAATGCTGTAACTTACCCAATTTCAAAATCCAACAGTTCTCTTTGACCTGAACTATAAATGAGCTATTACAGAGATTAAAATATTTTAGTCATTTTTAAATGTTAGGTCAAGTAATTGGGGAATAATCCCCTTGAATTCACTCTGCTGCTGTAGCTAAAAGGTGGTGACTCTCCTGACCAGTATGGTGTTGGCTTTATGACTGACTGCAGAAAGCTGTCAGGAAATGTACTGGTGTTAATGAATGTAGACCCAGGAGAGCCAGGGTATGTTCATTCAGGTAACGTGAGTCTCTAATAAGTTTATTTTTTACTCCTAGAATCAGCGTCATGCAGCCGTGCACAGAGGACAGCTGCTGGTAGCTTCCAGCTACTCCTGTTTATTGACTTTTAAAACACTTCAATACCAAGTATAGGTACCAAAGCATTACCTCCAATATGCTCAGCTCTTTTCTATTTAAGCCTTATACTTGATGTCTCTCTAACATGGTTACATTTTTGTCAATTACTGTTGCTCCACATGCAGCAAGAATTGTTCCCATAAAAAAGTTTTTTTTTTCCAGTATTGACTTTCTTCACTCAAAGCAGAGAATCGCTACTATCTGGTACTCTGTGGAATTTTTGTTATTGTGCCTTTTTGCACAAGTTAAATTAGACTACATGCATGCAGCCATATCATATACCAAACTCAGGGTTGCTCAGTGAGTTTAAACGTGCCCAGATGGATATGTGGCTTCTGCTAGCATTCTTGTTGTTAGTGCAATAGAATGCACCATCAGTGTTCTTTTGTTCATGCCAATTCATTTCCTTGTTCCCGTCAATCTAAATTACTTCCTGTTTAGTTTCTTATCTATTTTTCATTCATTTAAAAGGCAACTGATAAAATATTCTGATTGTATTTTTTTTTCAACAAAATTTTGACCAGCAGCACTAGGAACTCAAACTCAACCTAAAGCCAAGTCTTCATTTCTCATTTTCTACTTAGACATATCAGCAAGGTGTTAGCAATCATCACGTTAGGCAAGCCTATGTTATGCTTGACCTATTGTTCCTCCTCATTCTATATTCATGAAGAGGAAAAGACAAGTCAGTGCGGATTGCAGGGTGTTGATGACACTTCACTGTTGAATACCAGGTCAGAATGGGGTCAACTCCTGGTGTAATTGATGATGTCGTCGTTACAAGAGACGAGGCAGGAGGAAACCTGGTGAGTTATGACTCTGATGCTGATCAGATGTGAAATCTTATCTCCTCACATTAGCCTGCAAGGGTTGTTATCTGTGGCACCAGATCCAGATATACTGCTTGGTCAGCTGAGCTATAAACACACGTACGCGATGTAGATAGTTGAGCTCTGCGTGTACAAGTAAAACACAGGTAAGGGATTACGGAAAGAGAACTTTTACCTTCTGACACACAGTACACTGGGTTCACTCACTCGCAGGGGGATTGATAGTCATGGCTGCATGTGGAGAGGCTGAGCGGATTGCCCCGGTAACCGCATCTGTCAGATCGGCGAAAACGGCGAGTTTATCAGCCCAAAATTGACTGTAGGCTAAGGACTCTTAGCCTGGAGTTCTGTGCACCAGCCTCCACTAAAAAGGCCCAGAGGTGCAGCCTAATGGATATGACGTCAACATGAAGAGGGTGGAGGATGGCCATTAAAAAGCGCATTAGGGCAATAAAAATGACCACTTGTGTGTCTCTGTCAGTTTATTTGTGCTGTTCAGGGAGGAGGGTCATGTGGATGATTTTACACATAAAAAGCAGCTATGTCCGCAATGCTCTGGATTTGTTGAGAGGTGCTTTGTGTTTATTGTTTAAAGATTCCTCATTTAGGCAGCAGAAAGAGAGAGATTCTTAGTGTGTTTGTCTGTCAGGTGTCCCTTGGCTGAAAGAGGATCCACACAAGTATGAATAATAAAACAGTCATGTGCCTCAATTGCACAGGCTTGAGCAGAAACACTGCCTCAAACCTAACACACATGTACATTTCTACAGTTGTTTGGTGGATGAACAATACCTTTGTTCATCCATCAACAAAGGATTTGCTTTCGTGTAATGCACCAAAGAAATGGGAACTTTATGGAAGACAGAGCTTAATGTCTGCAGATCGCTGCACAAGTAGAGATGGTGCTGCGTCAGTGTGTTGGTTGTGTAGAAGAAAGCTGAATAGGTTTTGTTTATTTGAATTCATTGCTTTAAAAGTGAAGGCCAGTAATGAATTCAGCTCACCTCACTTCCTCAGCTGCCGAGCGACCTCACTTCTCAATCATTCTCAATGGGATCCTCTCAGTTATAGTGCCATTATTTTTAGCCCTCTATAATTTCAGCTGTCGGCCTCTTGAGGAATTACAGATTGAACTTTGAATTAAGACAGAAGGCGGTTGGGACAGAGTGAAATTTTAAGATCATGTAAACATAAAGGTGTGCCAGCACACGTTAACTTTTAGTTGTATGATTTCTTGTTGTTTTCAGTTGAATTAGTTTTTTCTTATAAAGTACCAGTTAACATCACATGTCCTCTAAATTATGTTTAATCATATAAAAAGATTCCAAGTCAATTATGTACGTACGTCCCAATTGATCCTATTTAAAAAAAAAAAAAAGAAACAAACAATGCTGTCGAGTTCAGTCTATTATTAAAATGGGTTAAAACCATTTTTCTATCTAAGTAAGCCCAGCAGACTGCATCAAGGCATTGACTTGCAACATTCATCCCTTCTGGATGAGCATATGGTGGCAGTGGAGAGTCACATGAGATAAAATCAAATCTTTTTTTTACTTTGAACATGAAAAAGCAGAGAGAGAAAAATATCAAATTAAAACAAATAGGAATACAAATCAGACAAACAAAACCTTCATATCCATCTCAGAAAGGAGCAGGACAAAGCCAATCCTTTGTCGTTGATTTTGCAGCAAATCCTCAGCGCTCAGTGTGTACAGTCGTCGGCCACAACTGTCTGAAGGTTTGAGAAGCCAGGGCACCAACCCACACACACAAAAAGACACAGAAATACTGATCTATCAGTACTATTTATACTTTGTATAAAAAAGAAAAGTTAAAAGTTAGCAGCAGTAGTAGCTCCTTTGGTAGCTTTATTTAGGGCAGAAATGCATACAAGCTGATGAGCTCTGAGTCAGTTTCCAAGTCCATAGGATGAAAGACTGCACATATAGTTACAAAGGTTCAGTCAATAAAAATGGATCTCTGTTGTTTAGGAGAGAGACGGGGTTAAACACTGATTGACAGGGTCAAGTGTATCATCTATAGAAGGAAAACATTAAATTGTTGGTAGAAGCAGGCCCTCTCAAGAAAGGTGTCACATATAAACAGAAAGCTTAATCAGGTGTAGCTGTTTTGAATAGTAAACAACAGAGTGACAAGATAAAGTTGAGAGCTGAAACAATGGCTGATGATGCAAAATTGGAGAGGAGGAGCAAAATGGAGCAGACAGGAGAAGTGGTCAGTATGTCTTCCAGCAGCCCTAAGGCTCTAGTGGCATAACTACAGACTTTTACAGTTTGGTCTGCACTTTGATAAATTATGAAATATTTTTTACTTCAGTAGATAAATTATTAATCTCTTCAATAAAGCATTACAATACTAGATGAATATTAATGGACATCACAAGCTTCCAATCCTTTAAACTAATTAGTGACAGAAGATTTATGAAGTAGTTTTAACAATTTTTTTTTTTATTGTAAGAATTCTGTTTGTCTCTGTCTTTTTTGTTTTGCAAATATTAAGCATATATGTGAATATATATTTCATTGTAATGTAAACCAAAGCATTTTTTAATTGAACTTTACCTGTACAAGTTGATCAGCATTTCAAGGAATTTCTAAGTAGTAATTCAAGAACTTCTGTTTCAACAGATCTTTAATTTGACATAACATATCAAAGTCCATAGCAAAATTTATGTGACCATTACCCAGAATGAACAAGATGGTGGTTGAGGCAAAACAAAAAAAGCTAAAGCTAGACCTGCCATAGGGAGTTTTGTAAGAATTTTGATCAGGCAGTTACTGGTCAGGCAGAGCAAGCTGATGTTGGTCAGCAGCTGATTACTCTTTTCGTCTGTAATCAAAATTGAACTGTTCCTTGATTTTTAAGGAAAAATGTATTCCAAAGCTGCACAACTTACTGCTTATGTATGAGATTCTGGTCGATTTTGGGGAGAGAGGATTATATAAGCACACACCCAAACAGACCGATTTCTCTGTATAGTGGTTCTCCTTATTCTATAAACAGAAAGCTGAAATACCAGTGCATCCTTTGGCACTATCTGTCTTAAATGAAAACATAAAATTAAGTCTCTTGGAAAATGTTAGTTCTGACTACAAAGATGACCAAAAAAAGACACACTGTTCAGCAAAATCTGTTCAGCATTAAGAACTATCCTTAAACAGAAACTGAAATACATGCACACTTACTCACTGAGACAATCAAGTAAAACAAGACATCGAGTGCTGCAGCGCAGTTATTAATTTAGCCTTCTGAGCTTTGCCGCTGAAAAACTCAAGCCTGTGCAATCAAATCTTCATGGAAGGCAGCTGTTATGTAACTGGTCCATTGCTGAAGGTGACAGCGAGACCCACAGAAATGTAGCTTTCAGCACATGCTTGCTCTACATCTTTGTGTATGGTCTGTTTTCTCAACCGTCCGACTTGGACTGTGAGACACCCCCAACCCCCGCCTGGCAGAACCAGAGGAGAAGAACAACAGATTTGGCAGCCGAGCTTTTTTTTCCCCCCCTGCCATCTGTTTCTGTGGTCAGTCTGAACCTAGACCCTTCAACACACACCAATAAACAATCCCATCGCTTCCCTGTCGGTTTTCACATGTCCTGCATTTCATCATGCTTCGAGCATCTGGCTACCCAGACTGCTGTGTCCCCTGGCCATGTGTCTGGACTTCTGTTCAGAGGTTCTGGGCTTTCAAGGAGAGCGAAAAAGAGAGAGAGTGGGGGGCCAGATGCTGATGCTGGCTATAGGGAGTTGGGGAGGACTCATCGATTCATATCCACCAGCAACACACTAGAAAAGCTGCTTTCATAATCCTCTCCTTAAATAATTCAGTACACACCCTCAAAATTTCATCAGCACCTACATATAGAGAACAATCTCCCCCACAGCAGCTGCAGCAGAAATAAGAGAGGGAGGGAGTGATGAGGCTGCAGAGGAGTGAGCAGGTGGAAGATATTTGGTACATAATCCTCCTATCAAAGCTCAAAATCAGCAATCAGGGAGCAACACAGGCATCTCTGCAGCTAATGTTTTTACTTGATTGTGGCTAATTAGACAATTTTATCATGTTAATATCAAAGTTAATGACAGAACAGCTCGACTAATGGTTGGAAGGGAGAAATCAGGAAAAAAAAAACTCAATAGAAATATGACAGGACAACTTTGGTTTGCAACGTTTTACTGTATTTGAATGAACCATGAATCAGGTGTAGCAATTTCCTTTGGGCAAATGTGACAAAAGTAGACATATTTAGCCATACTATACAGCATGTTTGGCAAAAAGCAGATACAGACCCGGCAAAACTACCTCATATCATTTGTCAAGCATAGATCTAGAGAGGTGATGGTTCAGGCTTATTTTAGCGGTGTTGATGTCGCTGAGTCGACTGTGATCTCTTCTGTATACCAAAGCATCCTAGAGTCAAATGTGAATCCATCTGTCTGGCAGGTAGAGTTGGCCACAATCAATTCCTCAGCTGGTTAATGGCCCTCCGCACACTTCACAACAGAACTTCTGAAAAAGAAAACATTTGAGGTGTTGCAACAGACTTGTCAAAGTCGAGACCTCAGCCTGACTGTAATGAAGAACTTTAATAGTAGATTCAAGCCTCATACTCTGCTCCACCTCCAAGTCTGTGTGATGTAAACTGTTTTTAATGTGTACCTACCAGGGGAACCAACACTCACTGTTTTGGAGTGAGAATGTATACCTGAGCACTACCCAGGTATACTGCTGGAAATTCAGTTTTAGGCAGGAAATAAAGATATGTCAGATATGTAGTGATATTATCACTACTTTCCTGAGTACCTAACCCTAAAGTATTAACTATGCAGCTTGTACTTCTGCTTTCATAAAAAAGCAATTGTGCCTCATGCACATTTTTTTACTTTTTTCTTTAAATTAAATAATCATCAGTGACATCCAACTATTTAATACCACCCCTATCAGCACTACTTAACTTTAAGTGCCACTCAAAACATAGCAACTGTGACCCAAAAACAAGGGTCCACCTACTTTCTGTTTCTAATTTTAGTTTTATCTTTGACAATAATACTCTCAAATCAAGGCTGGAGCTTTAAAAATAGTAGTTAAAGAAAATGAGTCCGATTCCAGGCGCAACAAGAGAAACAACAAGTCTTGTAATTCCCTCCCCAGGGACCACAAGGACAAAAAAATTGCTTGGCTTCTCTTCTGAGAAGACACTTTGCAAACCAGTGTATTATCACCTCCAGTGACGCTGTAAGGAAAACTTCATATCTCTGTGTGGAATGATGAGGCTCAACTAACATAAATTATGCTGTATGTATCTTTCTATCCTGAAACTGTGTCTGCCGTGGCAGTTTTTGGCAGCAAATACACTAGAAGTTGAAAGTTAAAACTGTGCAAAAAAAGGATTTAATCTGTCCCACAATGTTAAAAGCATATAATAAAACTATCTTTAATTGCAAACAACCGCTAAGAGCCAACTCATTTAGTAACAAGTTGAAGCTTGTTACTAAAAGGCAACACCCAGCATTAAAGTGTCTCAGGCTTGCGGGGCTTTTACTTGACTCAGGAGTGCAATGGGAAATAGTTATTTTGTTTTGATTAACTTTCTGAGAGTCTTAAACAATCATTAAACAAGTTTCATCAAGGGTATGTCCTTACCAGACTTGTGAGATTATCTCCACAAGTGTGGTGGAGACTTGTGGAGATCTCACAAGTTTGCATCATTATACAGTCATTAGTTGCCCTTTGCTATGGCAAATAGACAGCAGTGATGCTAAAACAAACAAATATTAGGACTTCTCTCACCTTTGTATTATAGAATTACTTGTAATGTATGCTCAAATAATCACTATGTATAATATTTGTAATAGGTTGCTTCATTTCCATCCTACTAATCCAAGTTTTGGTAAACTTAACTAGGTTACATTTGGTAAAACTAAAGCTATTGCAGAGCCTTCCCAACTTTTGTCACATTGGAGCCACAAATTTCAGCAGGTATTATTTGGGATTTTACTCAAGAGACCAACACAAAGCAGCACATAACTGCAAAGAAAAAGAAAAGAGTGATACAAAGCTTCACATCATTTCCATCTAGAAAGTGTGGTGTTTTTAAGTACTGAGCCCTTCTGAATTGACGCTTTTTATAACCACCTTTCATTTCAGTTACATCTTAAAGTCTTTTTATGTGTCTCTAGATTAAACCTTTAGAACTGCCACATCTTTAGATCCATCCATTTTTCCATCAAGTCTGTGGTAATAGTGTTAATGTGAATCTTTTTATTTATTTATTTATATTTATTTAGTTGTTATCGCTTGTTTTTTAATCCTGACTGTAAGTGATTTTGAGTCAGGGGTGGACAGTACCGAATTTTATCGCAATATTTTGTGATACCTTTGTGATAACCATAAAACTAACCCTTTTTTAGGTAACTGTGTGGCTGGGACTCCCGGGCACAGCATTCATAGCACCACAGATGTGCTGTTCTTGCACATCATTCCCCTTTTTAAATAGGCTTTTTCAAGACACCACTTTAAAGTGTGATTTAAAGAAGACAGTTACCGTTTTATGCAGACAGTTACTGCATTTAATATTTTCAAATTTGGGAGAAAATTGTAAAAATAACATTACTGATGATACTGAAAGTTTTTTGGGGGGGTTTTATTTAATATTAATTAAAAAAAGTTTTGAGGCAATGAAAACTAAAATTTCTTATCATAAGTTCTTCATATAGTATACATAAATGGCAAACAATACGACAAATGCCCACCTCTACTTTTAGTCTTAGAAATGTGCTTTTTCAATAAACTTTACATTTTTGGCAGATATATTGGTACATGAGATGTTTAAATATTTGGACATTGTTTAACAAATTAAACTTGCTTTGTCTATTTGTCTTCATGATGCTGTTTTTCTACTTCTCTAACAAACAGAGGTCTTCAAAGAACTGCCTGATCCGTATAGAAGTCATGAGGTGACTTCTGATTATAGAAAGGGCTGAATTCATTTTAGTCTTTATTTGTAAAAGTTTTTGTTCTTTTTATCATATTTCCATCCATTTCATAGTTGAATCTACTTTGTGTCAATTTATCAAATAAACTTCTGTCAAAAATACATTGATACTTGTAATGTGAGAAATACTTGAAAAGCTTTAGGTGAGTAAATAAGTTTGCAGGATACTGTGACTGAGAATTTAGTAACAAAAAGCATCATTTTTATTGAAAAAGACTTACATTTTTTTTCTACAACTACCATTGTGGCAGTATTTTCCTTTTGTGTAGACAATTGTCGCCTTGTCATATCCTCCCATGCCTCAGATGACACCACTACACTAAATTTACTCTGTTTCCTTGTGTCATGTTGAGGAATCCAGGTGAACAGCATGCTAGCAAATGAACTCTGTGTCATAGCAACAGATTTGGCAATCCTCACCTCATCTCCCCAACTGTCCTTGTCTGAAATCACAAAAACAATTTCTTCCTAGTGAAGTGACAAGATCTGAAACACTGATAGCTGTCAGCTCCCACTTTGCAGGGACATATTATGTATTCAGCATCTCAGACAGTGTTAAAATTTGTGAGAAATGTCAGACGGAGCAGAATTGCAGAACGAGCCAAAGCAATAGCTGCTGTGTTTCACCTTCCTTTCCTGATCGAACAGCGGCATGGATCAGTGGCTGATTAATCAGCAGAGGAAGTATCAAAAAATGTTGGTGTACATTTTAATCTCACTTGACACAGTATTACATAAAATAAAATAAAAAAAATAAACATTTAGAAGAAATTCATGTGAAAGGATAAATAAGACATGAAGTCAATTTGTACGCTTTAAATGAACGTCTTGAGCAGAACATTGCTTTTTGTTTCCCTTTGTTTAAACTCTTGACAAAGAGATCCTGGATGCTGCTGCTGGCTGTGGTTTTGTTATATTTAATTTACAAACATAAGAGTCATATTGATCTACTGCAACAAAGCAACTCCACATTTTCCAGGGTCCTTTAGGTTTTGCTTATATATATAAATAATATGTTTTTTTACTGATGGTGCCATTTTTCACTCTTAAAATAGCAACTATCTAAAGAGCCTGTCAGATGTTTTTGTGCACTCAACACTGGCATGAGTTCTATGTTAATTTTAGCCTTTGGGTATTTGGTTAAATTGCCTTTAGCAAGTCACAGACAGTAATTCTGCTTTTTGTAGCTGCCATTGATGGTATTAACCCATGGTTCTTATTAAAAAAGCTAAAGCTTATTTAACTTATTTTGTTTTATAACATGATTTTAACATTTAGGCATAGACTAGACACTTTAAGATGATTCAGATCAGATCTATTCCAGTAGCTGAATATTTGCCGTACCTTTTGCACTTTAATTTGTGTTTGGGAACGTTGAATTATTCCAATAATCAATGAAAAAGCATAAACTGGCTTAAAAGCAGTCACTCTCTTCTAATAACTGCTGAGCAACTTGTTTCCACTGATATTTTGGCAATTTTTCTTTGGCAATGGGCTCCAACTCTTTCCGGTTTGTAACCCTCCTCCTATCTCCTGTCAGACTTAAGTTGGGCATCTAACTAAGTCATTCAAAACTCTTAATCTAATCAGAAGAAACGCGTTAGTAAAGTTGAAATATTATTTTAAAGCTAACTCTTCTAAAGACATGAATAAATTGGTCCTGAACTGTATGTCTATATTGGTTTTGGAATGGATGAATCAGGCTAATATTAACCTGCTGGAATAGTTCTAATCCTAAACCCTATTTTAACTGAGCTCTACCAATTCTAATCATAAGAATGGTCCACTTAGAATTATGACAGGACTGTAGTGAAGCTAAGAGAAGATTTGTGATTTCTCTATTTGTTGCTTAGGTTACTTTTATCTGAAGATTAGCAGTCATGTATGCTTATATATGAGCTTGTATTTAACATTTGGAAATTAAATCTATTAGTAGAATAGGCAGCTGTATACTCCATTCTTAACATCATCTAAGCCATTTGTTTTAATTACGGCATACATTCCCCCAAAATGAAATGCAGATCATTTCTGTTATGAAAGGCAATGGTTAAAACTATTTATTTATTTTTCTGTTTCTGTCTATTTTATTGCTACCTATCTGCCCTGTCATCTGTATTGTTCACTGTTTATTTATACAGCACAAGTTTACAACAAATATCATCTCTGCATACTTTACAAGACGAGATCTGTTCAAATCCAGCAACGTAGAATCCACGCACTTGTCACACAAGTATGTTTAAAGACAGCAAAACAACCAATGTGATTTTGTGTCCGTCTTATTGTCGAAGCATGGAAAGCTTTCCTGATTACATTCAACGCAATTTTTGTTCATTATTACCCTGGAGGTCTAAACAGTTCTAACAAAAGAATTAATGCCCAAACATTTGGACATCTGTTGAGTGGGTGTCTGTTCATCAGTATGCCAAAAAGCAAATAAAGAGGATAATGAACCATGCTGTAATGTACATAATTTCCACAGCTTGCCGATATCAGTCGCATTCATACATCTGATAACCTGCACCAATGCACATACAGAGAAACACTGCTGTACGCTGCCAATTTTATTTTTACACCAGCTCAAGTCATGCGGAATTGAGGTTAAAGCTTCAGAGGCAGTGGGATTCTCATCTGCCGTTTCTGCAGACTGACCCAAATATAGCAGGCTTGGATCTGGTCATGTATGAGCAGCAGTTTTTTTTTTGTTTGTTTTTTTTTTAAGCTGACGAAACAAAGATGGAAACCTATCTTACATTGTTCTTTGTTTTATGTTTGTATATTGTTCGAAATTGCAACATGAGAGGCCTAAGTGATCCTCATGCATAACGTTTTGTTTCTCAAAACACTTGATTTTTTGACAGACACTTGGAATCTATTCCTAGAATCAGAGACAGAAGGCCATGAAAATGAATCCTTGCATGGTATCTGCCTGTCTTGAAAGTTCATTTACGTTAGTAATTCAAATTAAAAAGTGTTATTCATGCATTATACAAATTATTTTTTTCACTGAGTTAAATAGTTGGAAGTGTTTATCTCTAAAAAGTT
Source organism: Brachyrhaphis roseni (assembly GCA_903066815.1). Taxonomy (NCBI): domain Eukaryota; kingdom Metazoa; phylum Chordata; class Actinopteri; order Cyprinodontiformes; family Poeciliidae; genus Brachyrhaphis; species Brachyrhaphis roseni. Next base: position 87,915 of record CAEFZY010046904.1, read on the forward strand.
ACATTTTTTAAAAATGAGAGCCTAAACTTCAGTTTCTCAGAAAATGAAGATATTACATAGCACAAATAAAGATTTGACTGTTGTCCAGTAGGGAATCACAGACACCATCCAAAAGATAAGACATGAGAGGCCATTCCAAAGAAGCTTTGTGCTTACAGAATATCGCATGTAGTTAAAAGTTTAGTGGAAGGAAGAAGTGTGGTAGAAAAGCAACAGGGATGACTGCAACCTTGAGAGGACTGAGAAGCCAAGCCTATTTAAGGCTTTGGTAGAGATTCATAAGGTGTGGACTGCAACTGAAGTCTTTGCTTCAAGAGCCCACACACACAGGTGTATGTAGAACTTGCGCTGAAACTGCTGTATTCCTTGCGGTAAACTAGAGAGGATCAGAACTCTCCTAATGGGGCTAAATAGAAAAAGAAATCTGTTGCATAGTTTTCTAAGGTCCTATTTTCAGAAGAACATTTAAAATTTCACTTGAGCATTAAGGTATTTGGATAAAGATTAGAGTGGTTCAGAATCTGTTGGTGTTGGTTGTGTTTTATTAAGTCCAAAGTCTGCATAGTGTCTAGGAAAGTTATCACAGTTCTGCAGTAATATCAAACTTTCTCTAATTAATTAAAGTCACATGAGAAGAAGAAGTGATATGTTTCTGTTCCTGTATGTCCAAGCAGATATGATCTTTAACAGTTAAGTGACTAAAATGTCCATTTAGGGGCGTGCTGTGGTGGCGTAGCGCGACCCACATTTGGAGGCCTTGAGTCCTCGACACCACCGTCGCAGGTTTGACTCCCGGACCCAACGACATTTGCCGCATGTCTTCCCCCCTCTCATTACCCCCTTCCTGTCAGCCTACTGTTAAATAATAAGGGACACTAGAGCCCACAAAAAAGCCTCCTGGTGGGGGAAAAAATAAAATAAAATAAAATGTCCATTTAGATTTGTGTTTTAAGCACTGTATTCTCTTTGTATATGTTGCACTGGGCTGTAAATGTGTTGTGCATGTAGCTCATTCCAGTTCCTGTTGATGCGCATTGTACAACGTCGAGTATGTTTTTAGCGTCTCCAGAGGGAAAAAGCAACCCAGTGGGAGTCGGGAACAGGAAACTCCAATGATGGCTCACTGCTTTCTTTGGTCTAAACTATGTGTTGAAAAAAAACCTCAACACATTCCCTGTGAGCCTCCTTTGTTTTTATCTTTAACATCTCCCACTCCTCTTTAAATTCCTCTATTTTCTCTCACCCACTCTGACAGAAACAGAGGGGGGGAAACAGGTTGAAGAGCTTTATAGATGGAAGTTTATAAGCAGGAGGACATGTTTGCCATACCTTACTTTCCTGGGGCTGGTTAAATCTTTTGCAGTAGTTATGAGGTCTTCTTCATGTTCATTATGTGAACACAAACAGCCTGGCTTTATCATCTACACCAGTGTCAGATGAACTGATGGTGCCACAGAGATACAAGCACACATACACACACACACAACTTATAACAACCGTTCTTGTTCATCCTGAATAATAAAAGTGTTAACTTGCAAGCATAGATGTTTTTACATGCCTGATTTTGTTTGGCAAAATGATGTAAACAAAATAAGGTACTGGAACTATTAAGGTATTCTTTGAAATCTTGATGAAAAGCAGGTGGATGACTTGTAAGCGAAGGCCATGTGCAAAGTGCTGTGACGTGCCGCAGTGAGTCAAGAAGCGCTTGAGTCACAACTGACCTCGGAGGCAGACTGTCCAGATTTTATCAGCACACAAGAGCTCAGAAGGAGGCGCAGAGACTTTTCTGTTGGATTCGTTGCACATTTCAGTCCCACAGTTTTAGCCAGATTGCAGGAGATCAACTTACAGCTATTGTGCGCTTCTCTTTGAGTGGGTGTTATTTGTGTTGGGTGTGCTTTCTCAGCAGACTGGAGAGCTGGACCTTATTTTGGGAACCAGGCGGGACAATAAGGGTTTCACATCATGCTGTGGCAACGGGGCTTTTTTTTAATTGTTCCCTATTTTCTGAAATTGATACGTATCTATGCAAAGTTTCTCGTATTTCCCTCTCTTGTGCATTTTATTTTGTCTTCTCATTGTTTATTTATCATTGCCAAATTTCCAGTACTTTGTTCGGCATATTACATCCACCAGTATTGTTAGATTTTATTGAAATGATAAAGGATACACAGAAAGTAATCCATAGTGTAAACAAAGGGACACTTTATTTTCAAAAGATTTTAAATTGGAAAATTGTGGCATGTATTCAGCCCCCCTTATTCTGATACCTTTAAATAAAATCCATTTCAACCAGTAGTCTTCAGAAGTCACCTAGTTAGGAAATATAGTCCATTTATGTGTAATTTAATCTCTGGATAAACACAGTAAAAATATAACAGTACTAGCCTTTTGCTGGAGAGTGTCCCTTGAAAATCCATTTTCCAGAGTTGCCACAGCTTCTTTGAACTTTTACTGAGCCATTCTGAAATGTGAATATGCTTTTTGATAGTTGTTGTCTTGATGGAAAGTGAACCTCACCCTCCCAGTTGGAAAACTTTTGCAGCTGCTAATATTTTTTCTTACCAAGATTTAGCGACATTACTCCTTCCATCAATTTTCTTCAGTTTCCCTGACTGCTGAAGAAAAACTTTCTCCACAGCGTAATGCTGCCACCACCAGATGTAATGACTTCTGACGGAGTTTATCTGCAATGGTTTTAAACTTAGCTTAAAGTAAAGAAGCTTGAAAACAAATGGACACTACACATCAAAGATTTTTATTTATAAAAAATATATATTATACACTTTGCAATTATTTTGTATATTTTCGTTAATCAGATAGCGTCCTAATAAGAAATTTTGAAACTTGTCATCTTAAAATAAAAAGAAAATGCATCGGATTTGAAGTGCTGTGAATATTAAGCCATATAACAAGATTTCAGATTTATTTTTCTGAAATGGAGAAGAGCTGAGAAGCTTGGGCTGAATGAATATAAAACAATGGCTGCAGAGCACAAGAGGGGCATTGATAGTAAAAAGCAAGGCGGTGGTAGGAGACCGATGTACAGCTAAATATTTTCTACCAGTCACAAAGCAGCCTCTCCACACAAAAACAGTCCCTTCCTTCTCTGTGTTACACTTTGTTACTGGAAAAGAATGCAGCTCCCTTGTATCCTCTTGCACGTCCTTTTCTCAAACTGCTCTGGCCCGTCTCCTGCTGAGTCTTTTACTCACACATTCTCCGGCATTACATCAACCCATCTTGTCACTGTCAAGTCATCACCGATCATCCTCCATCATGCTCACGTCTCTGGATCCGTCTTTCCTCTTTCCCTCACACCTCACCTGCCCATTCCTCTCTCCATCAGCTCGGTGACGCAGCCTGTCGACATGGAATATGTCCCGCCAGACAAAGGCGCTGTGTCATGTGCATCGCAGGCTGCCCAAGCCTGTCACGGCCTGCCACATCCTGCAGCAATTTGAGCTGTGCCGTAAAGCAGCATTTAAAAACAACTCCATAGCTGAGCCAACATAACTGTGCTTGTAAGCCACAAATCTTGTGCAACTACATACCAAAACTCTTGTGCGACTCGATTTCCTCTTACTTTTCTTCTAAAAAGAAGAATGGAGTCCTGTGTTGGCTGAATAATTAGAACAGGAGCTGAGAGTTGGAGGTCTGAAGGAAGAGAATTTAAAGGAGGTGTTATAAAAACAGGAAGAGTAATCGGGGAGAAGTTGATGTAGAGAAGATAAAAAAGGGAGACAAATTACTGGAGACAGCAGGTGCTGCAAAATAGGTGTAAAAACGAGAGAGAAAACTGCCTGAAAAGAAAGGAGAAAAAAAGAAGCTGCAATGAATTGCAAAAGCATCTGTACCTCTTGAATTTATTCACATTTTGTCATAATACAACACCGAACGTCATCGAATTTCATTTGGATTTTATGTAATAGATCCTGAACATAAAGTAGTGCATAACGAATAAGACATGAAAAGAAATTTATACATGATTTTCAAAATGTTTTCCGTATAAAAATATAAAAAGAACCATATTTTGCTGCAAATACAGCTGCCTGTCTATTCAAAGATTCTTCCAAAAGCTTTGTACATTTACAAGCTGAATGCTTTGTCCATTTTTCCTTTGCAAGATATATTTTAAGCTCAGTAGATTTGTTGAGAAAAGCAAATCTCACAACATATATTCCATTGGATTTAAGTGTGAACTTTACCTGGGCCATTTTATCACATTAACATGCTTTGATCTAAACCATTTTAAAGTGTTTCCGGCAATAGAGTTGGGGCTGTGCTGGAAGGTCAATGTGCTTTACCTTCCCTATCACTGCCTCAAGTCTTTTAACAATCTCAATCTATGTATTTCCATCTGTCTTCCCACCAACTCTGATCAGCTTCTCTGTCACTGCAGAAGAAAAACATCCCCAAAGCATTACGCTGCCCCCACTATATTTGAACATAGCAATTGGACGTATAGTGTTAGTTTTAGAATTTTGCTTGCATACCAAAAAGCTCAATTTGACCTAACATCTTATCCACATGCTTAAGTTACATCAACATGATATAGAATAATGATCTGAGAGGCAATATGTTAAGTCTGTTCTAAATAAACAGCGAGAGAGAGCTGGGCTGTGGAGGGAGGGCAGCCAAGACCCAAATGTGCACAGCATTAAGTTGTCGCAGCACTTTGTTACTCTGATGAGAACCTCCTGGGCGTTTATTGCAAGGAACTGCTGGTAAAGGCCTTTTGTGTCAGCACATTCAAAAGCTTCACAGACACATGGTGATAGATAGCAGTAGGATATCTCAAAGTGTCCTGAGCAGCACTACTGGGCTCTTAGAGTTAACTGCTGACCTGTAGGAGCATCAGCAGCCATTTATGCTCTGTGAGACATTTTACGCCCATGGCCCAAAGAGTTCACATGGATTAGTGGGCTGAATGAAAGGCAGGATGATGCTGTTGTTTTCCCAAGCAGTGGCTCACTGGGCATTCAGAGTCTGTTGCTGCTGCATCACTGTATTTCCAGTCAAATTGAGCAAGCCGAGCAGCCGACGTGGCACTGCATCTTTACAGCGTAATCACAGCAGCCTGTAGCATGTCTAGCAGATTCCTGCTCTGCTTTGTCATTTATCAAAGGTTTTACCCCACTGGCATTTTCCTGGTGTGATGTGGAAGAAGTGGGTGATTTTGATGAAGGTGCCTGAAAGGTCATTTTCAAATCTCGGTTTGGTGTTCTAAAATGACTTTCAGACTTCATTCATGTTCCTTGCTGTGCATGATTGGATTTTCAAACTAAAGTTTCAAACAATCTGGAAATGAAAACCCTTGAGATTTGACTCTGTCTTTTTGTTGTTTGTTTAATTGCTGCTTATTTTTAAGCAGCAATTAATGAGAAGAATATTGCAAAGGCTATTGACACACAAAAGGCGAGATGTGTATCCAACTGAATAGATTGTAATCGATCTCAATTCAGTTCATGTCAAGACCAGTTCATTGAAGTGCAGTAGAAACATATGATTGGAATTATGACAAATTGTATTTGAAGGTCAATCTAAATTGTAGTATATTAAAATTTTATTGATCATACAATGCCAGTTGGTACAGAATCCACCTCAGTCCATGTAGTCAGCTAAATTTTCTGCAATCCCTCAATCTGTGTGAACATGTGGCACCATTAAATAAAACTCCAGCAGGGCCACCCTGGGAGATAAGAGAACAACGGAAAAAAACTCACTGGCCCATAAGTAGAAAAGTAAAAAGAGTATCCACAGTTAATAGGAGCAATGCCTACGTCAGCTTCCCCACTAAGAAAAAATAAAAGACAGCTACACACATTAGTACAGAGTCAAGGGTACTTTCTACAACAAAGAAAAAAAGAGATTATACAAAGTTATTGGCAACAATTCCTCCTGCAGTTATTCTGCCCAGAGAAGAAACACTGCTAAACACAGAATCATTTTTCACATTTTTAGTCATATTTCTAAACTAAAAACTCCTAAGCACTGAGATTCAAGTCCATTCCATAGCTCACAAAAAAAGAAGGACACAACATTAATGGCAGCAATAGCACTGTCAATAGCTCAATCTAGGAGCAAGACAAAGCTAAACACATAAAAACTGGTCAAGAAGAAATTTTTATAGGACAGAAAATCAAAGTATACTTAGGTAATGTTAGCAATATTTCCATAATGAAAAGACACAACTAATCACAGAGGCGTTGAGGAGGAGCACTTTCTATGTTTTATGTCATTGAGTCAGGATGTTACTGAACCTTTTTGTGTCTTACTACAGAGTGGAAGAGGAGACAGACGGCAACCTTCAGGATGTTTCTTCTGAGGTAAAAGATGAAGAATTATTTTTTCATTATTAAACATATCTGTGAATTTTTTCACTAAAATCTGCATTTTTAATCTTTCCCTGCAAGCCCTACATTGACTTATGACCTATGTGTAAAAAAAAATAAATAAATATGCTAGTCTCTGATTACCAAAGAAGTACTTGTTTCAAACGCAAATGAGAGGACTGATTACATACCCATCACAAGTTTAAAAAGTTTTTCAGTAGAAAACATTCTTTTCCAAATAAGCCTTGGGAAAATGAGTGCGGGTCTCCTTTAAAGAAAAGCATTTTAGTAACATTAGCATGAAAGATGTCAGGAGATATTTTTCATACATGCTGTGTGTAGAGGCTGTTAAACTTTATTTTCTGAATCAGGTTTCATATTGCCTTCAGTCTGGTCTCTGTACTTTATTTGTACACCACCTAACATAAAAGTAAAGGAAATGCACTTTTGAGTCTCGTGTACCACATCCTATGCTGCACAAGTAAAAGTTGCTGGGGGTTTTTTGTTTGTTTTTGTTTTTTTGCATGAACACATCTACGCATACAAACACCTCTCACCTCATCACTGGTGCATCGCAGCAGCTCTTTAGCATATCTCTTTCATCTTTATATATATTTTTTTTTTTGTAACCTTTCTCTTATCTGCATGCTATGAATCAGAAGAAGCCTGTGAATCTCTTTTGCATTGATTGGCCAAAGAAAGATGGGGCTGTCAAGGCTGGAGATGCATCCCGCTGGAGGCACGAGGCCATGTTCTGTTGCGTTTGTAACCTTGCCCAGGGTGTGAGTCCATACATGAGAATCTCAGGCTGTGGTCTCACTGTAGCTACACTTTAGGGATTGTGCAGGTTATGAGATTGTGATGTTTCCACTATGGCTGCCCAGAGGTCTCACTTGTATAAGTGGAGATGAGCAGATATATAGCCCCTCAGGGTGTCCAAGAGTGCCGGTTTTCATCTCTCCCCATCACACAGCAGACACTTTAGAGAGTGTTTTTGTGGCTAAAGAGTAATATTGCTTCTCGTCTGGTCTACAGGTTGATATGGAGAGGCAGGACACATCACACAACCTATGGCACCGCCTGGACCACCGGTATCCTTTCACCACTTTTTCTTTTTCTGAAAGACTCCTGGATGTGCTTTTACTCACAATAGTTAATGCACTGGTCTTTATCATAGTATTGCATGGTAAGTTTATTATAAATAATGATCACTGTTGGTGACTAAAGAGGAAACCTGTGGTATAAGTCAGTACCACAGATTTTATCCAAATGTTACTGAAGCTCTATCAAATGTAAAAAATTTGAATTTTCTTTGTTTTACAGAAATGTAGGAGAAACTTTCAGTTTTTAGTTCTTGTGCAAATCACTTTGTAACTACGCAAGCTAACAAAGTGATTTGTAATCATTTTCTAGTAGCTCATCATATGAATACAAAGCAGCAGATAAATGATAAATATGTGAAAGAAAAAAAAATTACCTTTCTGATTTTCTGTCAAAATCTGCTACTAGATCTTCTGTACTCACATGCTTAACTCAAGATTTAGCTGGGCTATGTAAAGACCTGCTAGTTATTCAATTACAAGCGGATAATCTGTAGCATGTCTGCTGAAATCGCTTCTCATCAGCTCAATTACTTTCTCATATTTGAATTTGCAAACTTGTAGCCTTTTCCTCCTATACAAATGACTTAGACAACTCCTTAATTAATAAAGAGCCCTTAACCAGCATCTCTGACATATATAACCACAAACCAAGCTAGGTTTTATTTTTCTTTACGTTAATCTAAATCGGATGGTACATCTTTCAGAATTGTTTTCACTTGCGGCAAAGATGTTTGAAAGGAAATAGATCTTTTACTTCAGTATGATAATGTCATAAATTATATATCAAATTAAACCTGTTGAATTTCTTTTAAGATTAGATCCAGGAGTCACTTGAATCAGGTGATCCAAAGCTTCCTGTTTACTTGGGGAATAAACATGATAGAAGTTTATTATTCACCAAGTGAATATTTAGATTTCTCCTTAAATTGACTGGAGATCACAGATGGCATAATAAAACGGAAACCATGAGGCTGGAAGAATTGTTCATAGATCTGTGAACCAGAATGGTGTCACAGCATGGATGCAAGCACAACAACAGCCAACATGTTCCAACTCATCAAATTTTTAAATTCCAAGTATTTTGTGGATGTTGGAGACTCTTATCATTGCATTCCACCAGTTCTTATGTTAATCAGATAGGGGTAGGTTATCTGTGAACCTCCAGAGTTCTTAGACGCTTATTCCGGGGCTAATGTTTACATCTGAACTAGACTCTCTGTAAATGCTAGCTGAGTTGCCAAGAACGCAGAGTTATTGGTTTAGGAGCAACAGAATGGAAAATTAAATTAATGAAACAACAAGAGGAACTGTTGTTTTATGAAACGCTTAGCAAATGTTATGCCAAGATTCAGGAAGATTAAAATTTATTTTTTCAAAAATTTGCAGATTCTTGACAGCAAAGCAGACAGTCAAATTAGTTCGTTATAATAAACTAGTTTTGAACCTTTCAGTGAAATTTCACAAAACCGCATTCAATTTAAAATAATCACATTTTTCTCATGATCTGGCCTCCTGACTTGGATGTATTTAGTGAAAAGGAGATAATTTTTCTGTGCGTCAGTCATTTCTGCAACAGGATGAGCTGAACATGCATAGATAGAGGACGGCTTTGTGCGTCTTGATGAATCTGTGCTAATTTTAGGGCTGTGAGCACATATAAATGGAAAAAGAAGAAGAACCAAAATGGATGCAGCAGCCTGCTGCTGCATCCATTTTAGCAGAGAGCTCTGATTTGCATTATTTTTGCATTTTACTTTTCTTCTGTTGCTTTGTGTGTATTAATTATGTTCGCACTAAGTTATCTCTTTGTTTTAGTTTCTTTGTAATTAGGGCTTCTCATTCTGCTAATTTCTTTAGAATTTTTTGTGTTTTCTACGTGTTTTTTTGCACTTTGCGTTCCTTATCTATTGTCTGCTTGTGGTTAATGTGTTTTTTATGCATTGTTACATCTGTTCCAGTCTTCTCACACCTGCTGCTCTTAATGTTCTTGCTGCAGTTTTTCTGGTGAATGTACTTTTTTTTTGTCCTTCTTGGATAATTTTGTAATAGATAGTCCTTGGTGTTATTTTTGCTGCTTTGCGTATTGGACATACATATCTCAAAAGAAAAACTGCATCTTCTTTTGAATATTTTACCTATGCTCTACAAAGAAATCTGTGAAAAACTGATTTTCTCCAAACAATTTTGAGAAAAATCTATAAATACTGAACCTTAAATAGGTGGGGGTTAACTGTAACATATATATATGTGTGTGTGTGTGTGTGTGTGTGTGTGTGTGTGTAATTTTAAAGTACATATATATATATATGTACTTTTAAAGTACATATATATAAAATTTTTCCCAGTTTTGTTTAATTAATACTATAATAAATGGCAACGTAATTTCCATTTGATGGGCATGAAGATCGCTACTAAAGACAGAGCCAAAGACTGTCATATACCTGCATAGTGTGCAGTGTATCCTGAGAAACGATTTTGCCCTATAAGATGAAACAGATATTCGAGAAAAAATGGGTCGTCATATTGTTCCTTCTTGCTCTCACACATCTCCATGTTCCTGCCACTGAAATGCCTCCTCACAGTTTGATATTGTCTCACCCACACTCACACAGAATGGTGTGAAAAAGAGATTTACTTCGCCTGCCAAGTTTTAAAGAAACACAACACTTTACAACTGAAAACATCCATGCTCATGTTAGACATCTTTGTAAAATACAATTTGCATTTATTGAGTCCTTTTTGGGAATAATTTAAGACAGGACAACAATTATTTACATAATGAGGATGAGCATTATGTTTTCTTTTAGGATCAGACAGGTTTTAATCAAGCACTGTTTGCGTTCATGCTGCCGAAGCACAGAATAAAGAAGTGCAGAATGTCACTGAATACATTGAAGGTGATTATGAGTGTTATTTTTTCTGGTTTTTAATTAGTTGCATCCTCTAAGAACATTTACTTTTTGTAAAACAAGGTCTTAGCTGTCTTGATTAGTTCCACAATAGAATACCAAAATATGATGATTCAAAAGTGCCTTTCAAAAATACACCTTGAACTTTTTATACAGTCAGCTTGCAACCACAAACTTCAATGTGTTTTAATTAGTGTTCCATCTGGTAGAATATCACAAAGTGGCATAAACTAAGACAAAAGAAAGTTTAGCAAAATCTTAATGGAACTGTTTTTGGTTTTTTTTTACAGAATTTCCTTTCTTTTTTTGCAAATGGAACTGTCCATGTCATTCATCAATTATTTATTTATTTTGGAGTACTTTTAAAGAATCAGAATTCACTGCAGTTAACGACTACATGCATTTGATATTAGGCATGGGCTCACGTAAATAACAATTTCACTGTACTTACACCTGTTTGAAATAGTATTTGTGCAAGAAGGAGAAGAATGAACTAGAACCTACTTGCATATGTTTACTGTGTCACACAATTAGAAAATGACTTATTTTATTCAGGGTTATCAGAGGAATGGGGGCTGAACTGATGTACACAAAACTTTTTATTTTTATATGTTTAGAAAGATCATGTCATTTTCTACCACTTGACAAATAAAATCTTCCACATAGTATCCCAAGCAAGTACCCTGAAAGTTGTGGTTGAAAGACATTTTTTCAAGAATAAGCTTCCTCTCACTATTGAGAGTTCATTTTAAAAACATGCATTAACGTGAGATGTTTTCAGAGTTCAATTTTCATCACTGAAGCCCATTCCTATAATGTTTCGCACGAACTGTTCCCAGTGGCCGTGGTTTAAAAGTACAAGTAATGAGTTAATTTTGCACATATGTGAGAGAGCTGATTTTTATGTATTATCCTTATGCAAATTAGAGGCAAGGTGTGAAGATGAGAGAACGTGTGAACAGGATGAACTAGACGTTTCTGTCTAGTGTTTCATAATGACTGTGAGAAAACACACACACAATGTGAAGGTAATTTCAGGTGGTGAAGGTAAATTCCTGCTGCCACAAGTCGAACTCCAGCTCTACTCGCAGGTGTCCAAACCTCCAGGCAATCTGCTGCTCCCACCCTGCTTTACTATCCACGCTGTAGACCCGGGTGTGGGACACATTTAGACAAACATTATACTCCTAGGTGTTCATTTAGATGGAGATCAAAGTCTGTTTGATGTTTGCTGCTCATCTGGTTTGAATGCCGAAACTTTAGAGGTTGGAAATAGATGGTTTTGCTTAGTATCGGGCCACCCATGGTTAAGAAATTTAAGTTGGTGTTTTCTGTAAATGTGATGTGGCTTTGGCGGGTAACCTTTATTTACACTAGCATATACAGTTCTTTGTCTTAGAGATTACCAAAGTATGTGTTCCAGTCCCAGTAGGAAAGCTAAAAACTTTATGAAAATGCTGGTTGAAGCTGATGAGCCAGTTTCATTAGTCCCAGTGACACTGGGGTAACGTTTGGGGTTGTGGAGGTTTTTTGCTTAAGTCCACTACACAAAATAAACAACACTATGATAAAATTATATTATGCTGACTTGTTTAAGGACCATCATAATCATCAGCCAGAAAGTTAAAGATTGGGCAAAAATGGGACATCCAAAAAGAAAATGACTTTAATTAAATCACCAAATTAGTCACAATGTGGTTTTAAGGACAACAAACAGAATGTTTTTGAGTTGAGAATACAAAGCTCTGACCTCAGTCCCATAGAAAATTTGTGGGCAGAGAAGAAAAATGGTGTGTGTGAGAAACGCGGTCTACAAACGTAACTCAGTTGCACCAGTTCTGTCAGAAAGAGTAAGCCGAAATTCTGACCTAAAGCAAGAAAATGTACCCTGACTTAATGTCAAACAGTGTTAAAAACATACATAACCTTTTTTTTCTCAGTGAATAATACTGGCAAAATGTAAATTATTGAATATTAAGCACGGGCAGACTTAAATAACAATTTTACTGTACTTACACCTGTTTGAAACAAAAAGACATAACATTTTCTACTCATTTCTAATTAAAACTGATAAGAAGAATCATTCTGCAATCTAATATTGGCTCCATAATTATTTATTTTTGTGTTTTACAGTATAGACTGCAGAAACTATGTTAACAAACATGTCACTTGCAGCTTAATGACTATAGTTTTGAAACATCAGCTTATGAAGAGAGATGAGTGGCACTCTTTTAGTTTGCACAAATGGCTCTCCTTGTTTCTCATGACTGGAACTTCTCTGCTTTGAGAACAAAGAAAAATGTAAATTACATGTTTAAGCTCTGGCATCACATTGAAATGACTTAAACAAATAAATGACGTGATGGAAAATTTTAGCAATTTTGAAGCTGTAACTTATTAAAACCTTGGAATAACATGTTTGGAAAAGAAAAACAAGAAGTAAGAGTTTCAGTGGAGATCAGTGGAGACGTGTTTAGATATTTACACTCGCGTAGGTAAAATTCCAGACTGGTAAACAAGTTTCCCGACCTATATACAGAAACCCAATATACATATGATAATTAGTTCCAAGAAGTCAAAAAATATATAGATTCTCACAAACTTGATTTTCATAACCAGTTCATCCCTTTTCCATACAAAAACAACATTTTAGGAGCTTTGACATGTTCAGTTTATCAACATTCATTTTCCCATCGCACAAAATAATCAGAATACAGTAATTTAAAGCAGAGGCCAATCTGTGACATGGTAAACTCTTAGTAAAAGGGGGATAGATGTCATTAAAATCATTTTATCTGTCACCTGTGGTCACCTTCTTTGTAAAGTTGACATCTATTAGCATTGCATCATGTGAAAGAAAACTGCTAGGAACAGGTTAATATCAAGAACTGCACCATCCATGCAGAAGGCTGCATCTGCACTTCTGCATCTTTAGTAGAAAACTAACACTGCATTTCACCCTTTCACCCAGTGAAACATGGTGGTGGCAACACCATGTAGTGGGGACACTTTTCTTTTGGACAGCAGAATTGTGAAGAAAAGGCAGAAAAGCTTTCCAAGAAGCGCATCAATGATAAAATATAGGATCTGCAGGAAGTACAAGGAAAGAGTGAAAAATCTGGGAAAAATATGTCTGCAGAATAATGCAACTCATGTCTTTTACTGTTTTGTAAAAGAACACTTTTTATGTAAGAATCAAGCCCCCTCCAAGAGTATCTTCTTCTAACAATGTAGGCAGGCACTGGTTAGTGAAATAGTTTCCAGTACCATTAGGCACCATGGCAGAACACAGAAGTGACAACAAAATCTTTAAAGAACTGAGAGTTTGAACCTGTGTCAAGGAAACTTCCTAAATCTTAACCTTATTGAGAATCGGTGCAATTTTCATAAGACGCCTCTGGATAAAAACAAAAACAGAAATTATGCTCAATTCCAAGCACTTGAGACAAGAATGGATCACAGTCACTCAGTCAGGATTTGACCAGTCATCTGAAATCAAGCCTGCCAGAGTGAATTAAAAAAAAGCCAAACATACAGCACAACTTTTTGTCACTTGTAAAAACTTTGGCAATAACTGACTGAAACTAAATGTCAGCCATTTGCCATCCTTAACCATCAATAATGATTTATGTCATCTTTCACTTTTACATAGCAGTGAAGCAGTAAAGGAATGGAACTTGTATTTGTTTGATGTTTTTCCTGTTATTACAGCACTTCTTGGCAATAAATCTTACTCATACTGTCGGAAAGCCTGTTTATTTTCCTTGGTAAGGAAAATGAATTTGTTGGTTGAGCAGCAGAGTTGATTATCTGACGTTGTGCTGCTGAAAATCTATTCTTTCCTAATCGCAAACACTGAAGGCAGTGTGACGGTGTGGGATACCTTCTCCCTCAATGGAAATACAAAGTTTGTCTTCAATTGGAGGTGATCTTAGTGGAGAGAGATACCGAGATGAGATTATTCAACCAGTGGCAGTGCCATAGGCGTCTGTGTGTTAAAATAGCAAACTTTTAAAACACCAATATGCCATTTTATCTTACAATTCCAAAAATCCAATCTAACAAATGGCATTAATACATTGTCAATAATAGAATAAGACATTTGGTACTGCCAGAGTGAATATAGCAAGTTTTCATAGACTCAACCCACACACTCAACTCTGCTGCTTAATCCTCAAATGTGATTTCCATGTAAATCTGGTACTTTCGAGGTAAAATCAACACTCTCTCCAACAGTATAATAGTGTTATTGCCAAGATGCACTGATACAACAAAGATAATTGTTGTTTTGGATCAGTTAACTTGTCAGACTAGATGTTTCTTGCATGTCAAAAATATAGGTTATAAACAAAAAGGGAGTTTCATTTTCAGGGTTTATAGAAAAGCAATGGAATTGATTACCCAAGACAGTTTGGACCCAACCCAAACATTTTTTGGCTGACACCAAATCCAACTGTGCTATATTCTGGTCACTGGCAAGTATGACCTCTTGTGATTCACATTTTTGAGAGGGTATGTATTATGTCCTGTTTATTGTTTTTGTTCTGTGGAGTCCTTTGTAATTTATTGCTCACCTCCTTGCAGTTCTTTGCAGTCTCTACCAACCAGCTGGTAGATTACCCTTAACATAGAACCAGAGCTTCATTGGAATGATTTAGATGAGAGTACACTTGTGTGTAAAATGGCTGCAGACCTAAGAATCTTTGGCAATTTAACTCTCAGTTTTGCAAAGAAAAGCAAAATAATTCCTGAAGCATACCTGCTTGTTTTGTTTTTGTTTTGTTTTTTGCCACTGTTTGCATAAATGGTCACACTAAGAGATATAAAAGGTTGTCAAAAATTAAAGGTATGATAGTTGTGAAAAACGTTCTCCAAGACTAATGAGAGGTCGGTAAGGAGAGACGTGGATAAGAGTGGCTGAAACAGCAGCTCGGCTTCTTCCAGCTCAGAACTACTCAGCACATTTTTATACAAATCTAATTCGACACCTCCTTGAACCAGAGAGGAGCTCTTGCAATAACAACCATCCGCTGAGCCGTATTATTGTAGCGTGGAACAGGAGGACGCCATGCTGACTGCTCCACCTCAAAATCCCTGTACCCTCTTTTGTTCTCTCCTTTCCTAACTTTGAGACTCATAAATGAATCATGTTGGTGAACACAAAGAAGCCTGTAATCCTAACCCTTTACTCATTGCTGACGAATAAGATCATTGTCTTCTTTCATTTGATTGTTTTTTTTTTCTTTTTTACGTCAGAAAATTGTGCACTTTTACGTCCCACATTATCCATTGCACACTCAGAGGTATAAATTGTTGCTTTTATCCCATTAGGATGACAAAGGTGAAGCGGAGCTTTGTCTCTTTTTTCACAAGGAACAACCAGAACTAGGAAAGTGGCTAATAATTAGAACTCTCAGAACTTTTACAGCTGAAAGCTAATGAGTGTGCCGTCACACTTAAGGAGCTGTAATAAAGGGGATCCGGGATCAACTGTTTAATGGTATATGCTGTCACTAACTGCCTTGATTAGGGAGGTTTTGGAGTCTTATCACAGGGTGTAATTTTTATTACGCATTAACCAGAAGCATGTTGATGTCCTTCCTTAACATTAACACATCATTTCTGTCTGGAGTCATTCCCTACGCCCATCCGATACGTGACTCTTTGCATTACTTTGCAGCAGCTCTTAAACACATTTGGAGACTAATTGTGGCCTTTATGATTTTAATCAAGAGCCACATCGACCTGATTTCCTGAAATAAGCTAACACCATTTATTTTTATCTCCGTCTAACTTTCAGGGATCCCAGTAGCTGATAAGAGCATGCACATCCGTGTGAAATGAAATATATTTGAACCCTTTAGATATCCAAATTAAAAATAGCACAAGTACCTAGAGCTGGTAATGACTAATATGGAGCTCTCTGTCTTGTAGCAAAAGAGGCTATTGGCTCTTAATGACCTCATAAAAAAAAAAGGCCTGCTGGGTGTATCTGGAAAGAGGTCCATCATTTTAGCTTTACGTCATGTGAATTTATTGAAGTCGTTGAAATGTGCTGTTTTGAGCCATGAGACAGCAAATAAGTAGTGATTCAAAGACAGGGTAAACACAGTGCCTGCCAAGTGCGTTCATAGACTATCATTTGTGCTACAACTATAAATTTGATAGAGGGACAAATAGATATTTTTGACATGAATTAAAATGAATAAATATCCATATGTGCAAATATGTTAGACAGTGTGCTTATATTTTTACTTCAATGTGTAGCTATCTACATTTTTACAAGTGTGCCTTTGAAGTTAAAGTAGCATAAAGTAATACACACAACTTCATTGTACTAACCTTCATGTTTTAGGCACATTTATGCTTTAAACGGCATTGGCCACACAGATATAAGTCACAGTTTACACCCTCAACAAGTTGCATCGTGATTTGGAAAATTATTTAATGGATTAGAAAATCCTTGCGTATTTCACTGATGTTTGCAAAGAATCTCAGTATTGACAAATGTCTGGCACAGGGAACATGCAAAGCATCAGTTGTGCTGAACTCACCAGTTTTCAGTCTGATTCAAAGTGAACAAGAAATAAGGTCAATGTCAAATAGATTGACTGATTTTAGGTTATTCTCTCATGCTATTCAGAGAATTCACCTTAAGATTAAACAAGCCTGCAGCAACTGCTTTATACTGACAGCTTTACACAAATGGATAAAATATTAAGGTGCCTGTCAGTTTTAAGGAAAAACAAAATATCTGTACTGCTATACTCTATTTTATAAGTGCACATTCTGTACTTACGTATGCATGCCCAAACAAGAATGTGCATCCATGTCTGTTTTTCAGTCAGTTGGTTGAGAACTACTGATTCTAGACAATCCAGTCAGTGTCCTCTGCTGGTGGAAGGTGAGCTTCTGTCCTATTTTTCTTATTTTGCAGCTTGCAACAAGTTTTCTTCTGGGAATGTTTGGTATATACTGTAACACCATCCATCTTCCCATAAAGTCTGACAAACTTCCACATTCTTGCATCCCCAGAGCATGACTCTGGCACCTCCATGTTTCATGCTGTTGATGGTGTGTTCAGTGGGATGTGCAGCGTTTTGCATGTAGGCCTATTCAGTTTTGTTCTTACCTGACCTGAGAACTCTGTTCCACATGTTTGCTGGGTTCATCATGTTTGTGGCAAACCCTAAACAGGACTTCTTCTGGCTTGGTTTCAGCAGTGGCTTTGTGTTTGCCTCTCTTCTATAAAGGTCAGTTCTGTGGCTGCCTCAATAATGGTTCTTCTGTTCAAAGACAATCTGAACTATGTTTAATTTAGGGAGGAGACTTAAGATTTTATGATAATGTTTTGTGGTATTTCTTTTAATCAAGATACAAGCAATATATAAGTATACATAAGGCTTTATATGTGCAATAATCGCTAAAGTTTATATATACTATATATATATTTATATTTAAGTGGCTTTAAGTTGTGGTTCATATCGCTAAAGTATTGCTCAAAGATGCTATTTTAAACATGGTGAAGTGACATGATTTGGTATTTGAGATCAGCAGCTAAAACAGAAAGCCACACTTATCGTATAAGAAATAAAAGCAAGATGACTGACGGTCTTCTGTGCAAATTGTCCAACATTCTTTCATTGCAACCTGTAAAGTTGCTCCTTTTATTCTCAGTTTCAGTATATAAAAGGATTTGTATTGGTTATACTGACTATGGTTTTGACTTAATGAGGATACAGATATCTCAAGCCCCTGCTGACCCACTGTGGCCCCCCACTAACCGTCTCGCTGCCACAGTGGTGTGGTAGGTTTGCTGGAGTCTTCTGTGGCCACCAAAAGGAGGAGGTGATCAAAGCTTTACAATGAATCTTCTTAGAATGGATTGAAACAAAAGATATTTTTTTCACTCTATTATTATTTACCTTTCAGGATGAGGAGCAGCCCTTTGAGACTGAACCAGAGAACTTTGACGTCAATTTGGAAAAATCTGATCTTCCGTCCACACGAAGCAGCAACTCTGGGTCAGAGCAGCAAGAGGACCTGCTGGAGGGAGACTTGGGCCTTGGCACCGGAGCAGCTCACGTCATTGAGGAGTGAATTTTCCCACTCTAACTTTGCCTTATTATTCCCCCCTGTTGCCTTAATGCTATCCCCCACCTCCCACAGAGCGCAGGGACCATGGTCTGTGTATTTCAAAGCCACCGAGTGGGTGTTTGTTACTGTGACTCACATAAGGTCACACAATCCCCATGTGCTGAGTTGTGTGCAAAAACACACTCGCGCTGGAAGGAAGAGACAATTAGTGAAGGCTGGCATTCTTCCTGTTTCTCTCCTGGAGATATAGTGTCCTGCTTTTTTTAAAATTTATTTTCATCTGCAGGAGCATGTCTGTAAATTAGAATGTCATCAAAGTTAATTCATTTCAAAAAGTGAACCTCATACATCGATTTATTACACAGAGGAATATTAAAAGATTTTTTTTTTTAACAGAGAGCCTATGTTATGGGAGTGTTACATTCTACAGACTCATGGGGGATACTGTCGATTTGACAGTCCTCCACAACGAGTGTAAGCTGCAACAGGTTAATTGCTAAAGAAGCTGGCTGTTCTTTGAGTGCTGTATCCAGAATATTAATGAAGAGTTGAGTGGAAGAAAAAACTATAATAGGAAAAGGTCCACAACCAACAGGAATAATAGGATGTCAGCCTAACGCCCATTCAAGAGCAGGTGAAGTCAGTGCTTCAGAAGTTACCACACACCACAGCATTCAGAACATCAGATAAAATTGTCACATTCCTTGTGGTAAGCCACTCCAGAACCAGAGACAACATTCCTGATAAGTGTGTTACCTGGAATAAAGGGAAAAATTGACAACTTCTGCCTCTTGGTCCTAAGTCCATCTGTTATATTTAAGTGCATTTTGTATTTTATTTCCAAACCAGAATCTCTTAGTCTGGATGAAGAGCGAGGAGGAGCAGAATCCAAATTGGTTGAGCTCCAGTGAAGGGTGCCTTGTGAAGGGCGCCAGTGACTGTTGGACAAATAAAGGTCCCTTTCATTGATCTATGTAATAATACCCATTTTAAGAAACTGTGTTTTGGATTTGCTCTAGCTATGCACCATTTTCATTTAAATTAACAGCAACAAATACTTGAGATATATATTGTTACCACTGGTGAATGAAATTGGTTACATTAACTGGACAGAGATAGTGTAAATTATTAAGGTGCACCTATAAAAAATGTTAAAAATACAAAAGATGAAGTGAGCTTCATGGTATGTTTCATAATGTGGGAACTTCCTCACCAGCATACACAGTTATTGAGTGCAACTGTGTTTCTTCCAATCACCAGACCCACAATGTTATTTCAGTGCCTGTTCTGCTCCTCTTTTCTGCCCATCTCCTGATTAAGCTTTCATTACATTTTGCCCTGTTAGCTGATTCAAATTCCCCTACTCATTTTCCTCCATGTCCTCCTTATCATCCAAGAGCATTCTGCAAACATAACAGTTCTGGCTCTTATTATAGAATGCACATTGTTTCCTTTTTGACTCATAAATCTCTGGGTCGTCCCACTTTTATTCCCGTGGAGTGAATCAGGGTGGAGTTTGCTGTAGGTTAGGCTTTGAGTAATACACCCACTGCCCTTGAAGTGATCTCTCTTATATTTATGCAACAAATGCACCAGCACATCTGTGGAATGTGGGTCTTTCAGCTGTTGCTTGCTGAAAATGTTTACCATGTAAGCCTGATAGAAAACTTGATGAGTTACAGTCTGATTAAAGAGCTGGGAACAACAGCCTTTGATCACAAGTCTCCAGACAAGTCTCCAGAGCTGTTTTCTAAAACTAACTAAATATAGTTTGATTTGCTGACACAATGCCTTCACAATGCTTTGTTTAAACACTAGTTTAAACAGTCATTTCAGTTTTGCAACCCTTATTTTCACTTTCTAATTTTGTCGTTCTATCTTATGATCTACAAAGATTTTACCGATGGGTTTTCTTCTCCTCACTGATGTAGTTGTTACCAATCAATTTCTTTATAGGAAGAGGAAGTTGATCAAATACAAGGACCTGCTTTTAGAGTTCAATGTTTGCCAGTGGGAAATAGAATCAACCCCGAAACCTAAGAAGCAACAATTCCTTTATTTTATAAATGCCACCGTTTTTCTCTGTTAGTTATGCCATTTTCTGTAGTTTTCCATAATAACAATCTTGTTATTGTTATTTTCATGAAACTGGATTTAAAATTAGCAAGACAGGTTTATCTCAAATGATTAATGTTCTATTTGTCTTGTGCTTGAAGTACTTTTTATGAATGTAATGTTTTATATGGTTAATATTTTTCTCTGATTATTTTTTATGTTTGAATCTAAGTTTCCTCGGTTGCACATTTTGTTTGTATTTTAGAAGTTACTTTTTTATTTTATTTACTTGTTTTAGCATTTATTAGTGTTATGATAGTTTGCATACTGCTTCTTTCGTATTTAACTGTAGACCACTATGTGTTAAAAAAAGTATGAAAAATCTGATGGGTTGATTGATTGAATAAATTAGAATAGCATATTTAAAAGGTGAAACTCATATAGGTTTTGTTCACAAATAGTGATATATTGCAAGCATTTGCATATAGATGCAAATGCTATATGTAAATGCATTTTCATCTATTATTTTCTGTAATGCCATATTTGTGAGAAATATCATTTTAAAACAATAGGAGAGGATGACCAATAAAGGACAATGTTTTAAATAGAATTGTTTAAAACATCATGGGGAATACTTCTGACTGAACTGTTGCTAAAAAAATATAAACTTTTAAAGTAACAGAAAAGATTATTTTATAAATGCTTGGAGCTATAACTTTTTGCGTACGGAATTCTTACAATTTGACTTTTCCCTTTTGAATTTAACTTTATAAAAAAAAAGCTATAGTATGGTGATCTGATTTATTCATCTGTAAAGTAAGTTTTAGTAGGCTTTGTTTTTTTTTACTTAATTTTTTTTAAGTTCTGGGGATTTTTACTGGAAAGGAGGGGTGTTTATAGGTGTCTTTGCCCTGTGTTTTTGCTTTTGACTTGAGGCCCAGACATGCATGAGTTAAACGTCACACTTGTTTCTGCAAACAGCCTGAAGCTGAGCTACAAGCACTGATCATGTCCAACAGTGTGAATGGGAAGTAAATAGTAAAAACTTACTGCTCTATTTAGGTTTTTTTCCCTTTTTTTCTTTACCACCTGATAAAAGAAGTTAATATGTCTGACAAAACAATGTTCATAAACTTTCCTGAGAGCCTTTTGTTTGCAACCGTTACTTTACTTCTACTTCTTCATGCAGATATGAGCTTATCAGCAAAACCCCTCCGTTGTAGAAAAACACATTTTATCAGCTCTGCTTTGGCTTTTTATATGAACTCAGTCATGTATCTCATCAAGCCATATCTGCATTTTCTCAGGAGTGTGCTTACAAAGATAGACAAAAGCCAAATCCAACTCATTCTTAGAACTAACTCTATATTTTACTAATTTACACTAAGGAATAAGCTGTATCGGGGGTTCCTGAGTAGGTGCAAAGTAACTAGATCCAAAATGTGCTTTTCCTAAGACACATGGAAAAAAAGGTAGGAGCCCACTTTCAAATCTATTAAACTTAAAATGTCAAAGTTAGCATACTGTTAAAGGCAAAAATAACTCCACTGTCTTGTTTGAAGTGTTAAGATAGATCACGTTGGTCTCTAACTGTTTTAAATGTCGGTTAAAAATATTTCACCTGGAAAACAAATATTATAATTCAGTCTAATATGTAATAATTTATTTGGTCTGGTATCATGTTTAACACTCTGTTGCAGGGTTTATTAAGTCCCCTTACTTTCATATTTGAGGAATCAGTAAGAAGTGATGATGCCTTAGCTACTTAAAGGAGTGTCTCATTGCTCAGTCAATATTTTAACTAACCCAGACCAGAGAGACACAAGAGGATTGACTAATCTTAGAACATATACCCTACACAACGACTTTTAAATAACGGCAACTAACGACTACACTGGACTAAAATGTAAGGTCTAAAGATAGAAGTTTAAAACAATTGATGAACTGTTGAAACTGCTCAACATCTTGTGAAAGAATGTGTTATGCTCACATGAAACCATAATTTATTAATTTGGATGCAATTCGAGAAGGACACAAAACAGCATTTCTGTTTTCCCTTTGAAATATTATGGAAGTGAAAGATGCAGGATGTTAAGAGACTCAACAAAGATGACTGAATTCTTGAAATGAATCAAAATGTGTTTCAATTAAGTATTAGTTTGTGCATATTTACACAACAAACCTATTTTTATTCTCTCTAGATTGTTCTCTAAGAGTAAAGTTTGAATTGTACTGGATAAATGTGACAAAATGTGGAAAGGTAACCTAGCATTTTGACAGGGCATGTAGATCTTTCATTGCATCCATATATTTCATGCAGAACTAAATTAATAAAACTGGGTTGCTAGGTCATAATCTAACAGCTATTTGTGTGTGTGGAAGAAGGCTAAAGGGATTCAGTATAAGTCAAAAGGGTTTGCAGATAAAAAAAATATATGGGTTTGTTAAATATTAAAGCATCTGCACTACTTAACTCCCCAAAATAAAATTCTGGATCTATAAATAAGGATTATAGAAATTTTTCAAGGGGAAATATTTTTAAAACATTACTTTTCAAACTTTAGACCTAAGAGTTGTACACACTCCATCCATGCCAATTAACGTTGAGCGTAAACAAAAAGTATATTTACCAGACGTCACAGGGCACCCCTAGGATATGTAGCCATTGGCAACAAATGTATGACATTGTGGTGGTACTATTGCTTGCAGAAATACAGTGTTGTGAAAAAACTGTCCCCCCTTACCAATTTATTTCACTTTTCTGTCACACTTCTGTTGTTTCAGATCATAAAAGTAATTTCAATATCAAACAAAGATAACCTGAGTAAATATAACATGAAATTTTGGAAAATTATAATTTCATTTGTTTAAGAAAATAAGCCGTCCAAACCAACCCGGACATATTTTAAAATACGACTCCTCTTATTACACGATGACTGAGCTATGATTAAATTTCTTCTAATGTTGTATAAAGTTTTACATGCTACACCCAAAGCCTGTTTCACTGTGAAATAGACAGAAAAATTTTAAAAAGCAACATGTCTTACCGCATGCTGAAGTAATTCAAAATGAGAAGCAAAATACTTGATAATCATCAATCTGAAAGGGGTTGCAAAACCTTAGCTACAGCTTTAGATCTCAGCAAACCACAGTGAGAGACATTACCCACAAATAAACATCATATGAAACATCAGTGTATGTTCCCAGTGGGAGACCTGCCATGATAACACAAAGAATGCATCAAAAACTCATCCAGGAGTTCACAAAACAGCCCAGAACGACATCTACTGCACCGCAGGGATCGCTTGCCTCAGTTAAGGTCATTGTTCATGACAAACATCTTGACTACTCTATGATACTTCAGAGAACATGTTTTACGGACTGATGAAAATAAAGGTCTAACTTTTGGGAGATGTGTATCCAGCTTAGCCTGCTGTGAAACTAAAATAGCATTTCAGAGAGCAAATATCATGCCAACAGCCAAACAGGGTCAGAGTAGTGTGAGAGTCTGCTGCGTCAGGACTTAGATAAATTGTTATAATTGATGAAGTCATGAATTCTGCTCTCTAGCAAAAAATCCAGATGGCCATCATTTCACTAGCTTATGATCAAGTGCTCTTGGATTACAAAGCAGGGAAATTATGTAAAGCACCCCTAATACACCACTGAATAACTCACAAACAATAAAAGGAAAATTTCAGAGTGGCCTAGTCAAAGTCTGGACAAAAATCCTATGAAAATGCAGTGCCTTGGCCTATATTAAAACAAGCACTGGCCAAAATCCCTCCATGGTGATGTAAAATACTCATTTAATGTCTGTAATTGCTGCCAACAAAATCAGATATTAGCCTAACGAGGTATTGGTTCAAACTGCTTTCCCCCAAAAATAAATCAAATCATAATTTAAACAGCACATGTTATATTTACTCATTTTATCTTGTACATTTTATCTTGTAACATATAAGCGTGTCAAAAAAAAGTGAAAAGCAGAAACTCTGTTAGGAGGCAAATTATTTTTCAAAGCACTGACTCGTTTCAAATTCTAGACACAAGCAAAATAAGACTGAATATTTCTTCAGTTTGAAAATGTTACGCTCAGAAATGATGCATAAAGTTGTTTACTGTGAACTTTACTCAATGCAATATTTTTTAGATCAGGTGTTTTCATAAGAGCAAGCAATTGTAAACATTTGAAGATGGTAGAACAACAGAATGCTTACACTGACACAAAGAGAGGTTGTCCTGCTCCAGAGTTATGACCAAAAGTCCACAGTGCATGTCATCGTCCTACAAGGACGTTGTGATAAAATGAAATTACAGTAAAAAAGAAAAAAAAAAACTATATAAAGTACTACTGCTGTTCTGATGAGACTTCTAACTATGGCACGTCATCAAACCAAATCACTGATTGTCTCTGACTTTAACGGGGTATTAAAAATAAAAATGATTTTTAAAATCTGTTACTACTTTTTTCCTTTCATCCACTAGTTTTTCTTTTCACTTGTACAGACAGTATGGAGTGAAAAATATTATATTTTTTAAAGATTTTAAACATTCAAAAATAACCTCAAAAACATCAACTTTGAAGTGTTATAATAATACCAAGATACATAAATTATCCTTTTGTTTCCTATCTTAAGTCATTGTCCCACAGCCGGTGTTCCTGTATAAAAGAAGTGACCCTCCCCCCCTCCTCAAGTACAAACCGCAGCTCGAAAACAAGATATACATTCCAAATGTAGCCAGCTGGAGCTTCTTTAACACTTGAACGTAAAGCTTTAATTCCACAATAAGAGGAAACGGCACTGCATGGAAAAATGAACATTAAATTAACAAGGTCTTTGGTGGTGAGGAGAATGCTTTTATCATTTTTCTTCACAGTTTGGAGCGCGTCAGCAGCGATTTGCTCAAATCCTTGGCCTCCGCAGCTGTTCTCACCTTCTCGTACCCCAGAACGGACATGGAGTGGTGGCAGTAGTCTTCCACCTGCTTGATCTGCTGGATGCTGAGCACCATTCTCCAAGCGCTGGCTGCCTGCGTGGCGTTCCGGGAGGAGACGATGAAGGGCTTGGAGGAGGAGCTGGAGCCGCTGGTCATGTTCAACGCAAACGACTCAATGTCATGGTTGGTGGTGAGGTTGGCGAAGCGGTAAACGCTCCTCAGGGTCTTGACGGGGTTCTCCACCAGGTCCTCATACCGCACGGCCATGTACTTCCCCTTCAACCAACCTGGTGGGTTTAAGGCAGTCCTCAGAGTCCTGGAGGTGCGGTCGCAGATCACCTCCATGGCTCCGATGGAGTGGTAGTCGGAGCCGTCCTTCTTGTTGACCTTGTGGCCGGGATCTACGAAAGGTATCCGGCGCAGTTTAGGGTCCCTACTGCGGACCACCTGTAAGTTCTCCCTAATCAGGCCATGTCTGGATTTGATCCTTGAGTTTGCCACTGCCCGAGGGTCTCTAACCAAATGGATCACTTTCAAATCCAAGGATGGATCCTCCATCAGAGGAGAGAGAACATTTACATCCAAAATACGCACCCCTTTAATGACTATAGTGTTGTACTTTAGGCACTCCTCCTCTAACAGTCTAAGGCTCTGAGGGGGACACTTTTTGCACACCTTATCATCCACCATCCCCACCACCTCCTTCCTGTAGGCTGAGCACAGGGGGTAGGAGCACACAACCTTGTTCAGTGTGGCCCCAAACAGCCCTAAGGAGGTAAAGTTTTTGCCTCCGGGGCTGTTGTAAAGTTGGAAAACAGACAGATCGCAGCGATATAAGGAGCTCAACATGTCTCTGGCCGCCCCCTGCAGAGACACTGCATCACCAGGGTACAGCTTCTGCCAGATGTGCCACATAGGCTCATACAAGAAGAACACTTCTGGATTTTGGTTGAAAAGCTCACCAAAGAAGGAGGACCCCGACCTCCAGGTGGTCAGAACGTAGATGAGCTGTCTCTTCTTAGCCAGGGAGGGCCTGTAGAGAAAGCGAATGTCCGATCTGCTCTGGTAGGTGGTGCTCCTCATCTGATGGTTGCACTGCTGAGGCTCCTTGGTCCATTTATAATTGGCCAAATTGAGCATGGTGAGCACCAGCAGCAGGAAATAGGCCATGAATAACACAATCCTCTTCCTGCGCAGCACTTTCATCACGATCCCAGGCTGTGCTATTATCTTGGTATGATTCCTGTAGGTTTTGAGCTTTCTCCCAAAGCCAGCATCCTTCTCCCAAGGCGCTGTCAACTTCAGTGGTTGATGATATTGTTTGCCTCTCATCTGTAACCCCTGGAGAGAGTGGCTCCCACCACTGGGCAGAGCTCTTTACATTGACAGTAATGCACCAAGGCGCGCTCTGTAATCTGTATGCTGGGAATTTATCTTCCAGATGATTAGGTAATATATATTCCAAAAACCAGATTCACGGCGTTCACTGCACTGCGCAATGTTCCTCATAGAAGCGGTTGCGGATGGTGATGATGATGGAGACGTTTAGGTTGTCCATACCGAGCGCTGCAACGATCCGCAACAACACAGGAAAGAGCCGCCGCCGTCTTCTTCATTGTAACAGACGCCCTGTTTGCTCATGTTCAGCGGGGGCATCTCTGCGCAGATATTGTCTGATGCATCTTTGCAAACACAGCCGGGCGAGAGCTACTCATAGACACGGTGCAGCATATCAAAATGAGTCCTGCGCGGACGGCTTAAATCGTCTGGATGCAATAAAACCGCCCAGTCTGTCTCCGTAGTGATGGATTTAAGAATCTCCCACATAGCAACCTCCTCTGTTAGTCTAACTGCTACACACTGAACGGGCTCAGTCCAAATGCAGGCGCACAGTCCCGCCCTCTGACGCGCTGCATTGGTCCAGTGGTTGACGTAATGGATTAAGTCTCTCTTTTATTGGTTTTCTTGCCCGTCTGTCTCCAGGGCCTCTCAGATATAGATATACAAGAGTAGAAGGAGTGAGCTTCTGCACCATATTGTGAGTGACAAATTCTTCGAGGAAAATGAGGGGGGTTTTCTGAATAAAACACGAACCGAATTTTATTTTGTGCTTATTTTTAATAAACCATTTTATACAAAATTGGATATGCTTCCTTTTTATTGTTAATAGAAGCCACCTTTGACTCAAAAGTGACCTATATCTTCGAATCAAAATAAGCTGGAGCATCTAGTTCCAAAGAGCGTAAAATGTACCTAAATGTGTGTAAAATATACCTTAACTTTAAAAATATACCAACCCACTACAATTAGCTACATGTTTTGATTGTGATACTTAGCAGTGTAGGTTTGTTTAAACTGTCCACAATCTTTTAAGTAGTAGTAATAATAATAATGATAGCCTAATAATAAAATTATAAAAGGAAAGTGTCACAAATATTCACTTAAATTTTAATGAACATAAAATAGCAATATATGAGCTTTAACAATAACAATACACAATTATTATTAGTTGTAGTGGTAGTAAAATTAAATTATGTACTTATTACATACAGTTTACGTGACTGTAACTTCAAACTGCAAAGAGAATGTTTTACAATTATGATCAACATAACCATAACTATTGTAACAGTACAGTTAGAATCCTTTTTTCTATTCCTATTTTCTTCTGTCTTTCTTGGTTTCTTTATTTGCTTCTTCCTTTCTTTCTTTCATTCCCTCTTTCTTCCTTTTTCATTTCATTTATTTATTTATTACTTCTCTACAGTATCACAACACATCGCACGGTCACGTCACGAGCTTGGCCTAAAATTTGCAAAATTGTCTTTTGCATCTTTTGTGTCTCAACAACAACGCCACTCAAAATATGGCGCCATGTTAACGTATGATGTTGATCTCACTGTTTACATCTATGTTGTGCAGAGATGGCTCATAGTGAAAGCTTTTATTATAAACCAGAGAGGTCTCCACCCATCCTGCCTTTATAGATACAAAAAGCTCAAGAGAAAGCGCTTTGAAGCTCTTCATTATTTCACGATCCTATTGTGGTCCACATCAAATCGTGTACTGAAATCCATATTCTAATACAATAACTGTTCTATTTCATCTACTTTTATGTAGATTAGATAGGAAACTTGTCTGTCGGGAGGGTTCAGCATCTCAGATTAAGTGCATGTTTTCACCACTTCAGTCTCGGGATTTATTTTTTCTATCTGTTCAGGCATAACATTATGACTACTGACTGGAGACGTTAGTGTGGTAGTGCTCCTCTACCCTATGGGAAAATCTTAGTGTATCAGCAGCAAATGGAACACAAAGAAACACACATTAAAGAATAATGACAAAAATAAAATTTAATTTAAAACTTGAAATAATTACACAGTTAGTATTTTAATATAAAGACAGTGTATATACACATATGGAATCAAAAAGGATAATATATTGTATTAAAAGCAAACATACATGCATCAGAGAGAATATGTGGCCTCGTCCTGTAATTGCGTAAATACACAGGTTTCTGAATGAAACAGTTGTAGGACTTTTTCTTTGTTTTGTTTTGCTTTGTTTGGTTTTATGTAAAGAAATCTGTCAGTTTTCCAGAGGAAGTGGCAAACATCTTACTGAAATTTAAAGCTTCACCCTCTGCTGGCTGAAATTCTTCTTTCCTAAGAAGCTTACCTTTACTGGCATTAACAAGCCTGCTCAAGCAGAGAGCGGTGGGGAGGGACCCTGAGTGAAATGATCCTTTAACCCCAATCATAAGTTTGCCCATCTGTAATGGCCACATGGGTTTTTCATATTTTATAAAATTTTAAAAAATTCTTTTGATCTACTACATTTAATATTTTTTGGTTACATATAAAATAGCCATCACAATGGAATAGCAAGAATATGAGACATACTTCATAGGTAGTATAGCGAAAAATGTTTGCAGATGTTCTAAAAACTTTGAACAGACTGCCCTCTGGTGGATAACGGCGTATTCACCCCTCACAATAACACAATCAATGCAATTCATTAAATTTATATAAAACCCCCAGAAATTTAAGACATATGCCTATTTCAATGTAGTGATTCTTTAAATAACCGTTTCATTAATTTTTTTTCTTTCAGTATAAGTAGTAGCAAATAAAAGGTGAAGTCAATAAATAATGTCAAATTAGAAAAAAGAGGAAATGTTGAATCAATACATCAACCATTCAATTTGATAAATTCTAAGTTTTTCTTTTACTCTGATACCATGAAATGAATTCCATTTCAAACAACAGAGTCATCTGTACAGTAAAAAGAATGCATGTATGGATGTATATTAATCAAAATATAAATGTAGGTTTTGTGAAGATGGTTTAAAGATCTGTTAGACATCATTTTTAAAAAAAAACAGTAAAGATGAAGGAACGCACCAGGCAGGTGTGGAATGAAGTTGGAGAGGAAAGTAAATAAAACAGTTTCCTAGGACACTGCAAGAAGCATTGCTTTATTAATTTTTTAATTACTTTATCGCTTAGTTTATAGATACAGATACAAGATACGTAGATCAAGGCAATCCGATATCTGCATTACAGTGTCTGCAGTATAGCTAATTTGTAATTCATCATGAAAAGAATATCATCTAACTGCAAATCTAGCAAATAATTTCTGACCATCTAAATTGACAGGCCCTGCTAGGAGAACATTATTCACAGAGGAGTTAAAAACATCCATACCTAAAGTGCCAGTATCTGTTGACATATTTCATATTCACCCCACAAAACTGTCCATTATTAAAGAATGGCAAAAAAAAAAAAAAAATGCCTTTGCTGAAGGGAAGCTGTGAAAAGTTCAATTTGCTTTTTTCAGGGTCGCCAAACAATACCTCTCCCCCCAAAAAAAATACAATTTTAAAAAAAGACTCACACTAAAATGCTTGCTTTTGTTTCTAGAATATTCTGTGTTTGTGAGGAGTCACTGTGAAACATCAGATCTGTCTGACGACTCAACGCATGTTTTGAGCAAGAAGTAATGAAATGCAGGCAATATTACATAGAAATGCCTCTAACAAACCTAATAAATCAAACGTTGCAATCAAAGAACAACTTTAGAATAATATTTGCATGACATATGCACAACATAATAGCAGGTACATCTACTCCGAATAGTATATAAGAAAAAGATGGTTTGATGTTTAACAGTACAAAGTGCAAATAAATGCAAGGTGCATAAATACTGTAGCAAAGCTCTGTAAATAACTTGCAGCATTGTGCGCTTTTTGCTGCATAACAGATAAAGTCTCTGCCTCTGCACAGCCTTTATGGTCAGCACAAACAGTACACAAAGCAGCACCGTTACGTAATTCTGAGTCACACACGGCGCTGCGCGTGCACGAAGGAAGAGCATGCGACTCGGAGGAGGAAACATGCGCAGTAGCGTCCTCGTCAGCAGCATCAGGACCAAAAAGATCCCAGCAGCAAACCTGCGATGTGAGACAGAAGGTGGTGCGTGTAAACACGGCGAAAGGGATGACAGTTGTGTTTTTCTTGGCGTAAGCAGACATTTGACTCTATTAATCCAGTTTAATCGAGTCTGAGGTCGGATAGTCGGTAGCAGAAGGTTGTATTTAGACGCACTGAAGAAAACGCAAAGCCTCGGAGTGTGTTGACCACACATGAAGATTTCTCCTGATGACGACGCTGTAAACCTGCCCCAGTTCTGCTGCGACTCGCTTCGGGAAGGATTCCTCCACTGTCCAGCCACACATAATAGTGACAATGACGATGACGGGCTTTCTTGTGTGATGGTCGCAGCTTTCTAGTGGGATGCACATCAGTGCTTGGCCGTACTCGCTCTCCGTCGTAATGGCAGCTCTGTACCAGGGCACAGACACCTCCTCCCCCGACAAATTCCTGGCCTTGAAAGACGTGAGAGAAGTAAAAGAGGAGACGACGCTGGACGAGAAGCTCTTCCTGCTGGCATGCGAGAAAGGTTCGCCCATCTTCTAACCCCCCCTTTTGAGCTATGTTAGGCTTTTTTATGTCCTAGAAGCTCGTGTTTACCTGCAGTGATGCAGTCAGGCCAGCAGTAGAACATAATCAGTAAAGCAGGGGGACTAGATGTGTAACTGTCTGCATGTTACAGGATTCATCTGCTGAATCTCCACAGCTCCTAACAAGGAGATGAAGCTGATGAGTTAAACGCAGGTCAAATAGCACAGAGGCATGGGCATCCTCAACGAGTCATTGATAAGTTCACAAATTCACCATATAAAGCCTCTGTAAACACAGCGGAGAAGCTGTTACTCTGCTTTGAGGGAGATGTTATTGTTAAGCAAAGATTTAGGAGGCTGCTTCCTGTTCTGTCTCACCACTCGCCTTGTAACCACTGCTGAGGTCTGGAGGCGTCTCCTTAAACATCTTCGGAAGAATCACTTGAAAGCCACTTGTGAGTTTTATGAACAATTTTGTCTTCTTAGGTGACTATTACATGGTGAAGAAGCTGCTGGAGGAGAACCGCCACGGGGAGCTCAATGTCAACTGTGTGGATGTCCTGGGCCGGGATGCGGTGACCATCACTATCGAGAACGAAAACCTGGACATCCTGCAGCTTCTGCTCGAGCACGGCTGCCAGGTATGTCAGAAATGAGGATACAGTGACCTGCAAATGTTGTTTTGCAGGTCACTGAATTTATACTGGGAGTTCTTTGTATATTCTGCATTGCAGTTCACATTTTTAATAGATCCTATTTATCACAAACATCTTTGTGCTTGAATAACTATTCTTTTTTGGTAGTTATTCACCCTTTATATTTAACTTGCAAATGGCTGATACCAAACCTTCTTTGGAATAACACTCTCTTAGGTCAATTTCATGTCTAATCAAAGTCCAGGCCTAGATCTTATTAAAATCCTTTGGCAATGTTTGGAAATTTTCTGCAACCAGTTTAAATGAGGTATTTTTCAAATAGGTAGGCTACATGTGAAAACCCGGTAAATGGTGTGAGTACGTTAGTAAAGCACTTTATCATTTTCTTTCACTCTGCCTGCTTTTTTTGGGGGGGGTTCCCCTCTTTTTTCTAAAATTATGTTTTTCTGGAAGGCCACAGATGCCTTGCTTGTGGCCATAGACTCGGAGGTTGTGGGTGCTGTGGACATCCTCCTCAACCACAGACCAAGACGCTCCTCCAAGCCCTCTATCGCTGTAAGTTCCCTCTTATTGCATTGGAGGTGATTAAAACATCGTTCCAGACTCAAATAACCGAGTACCACAGCATGTCTTTTTTTTTTTTTAGTTTTTAATACTTGTTTGCTGTGCTTTTTCAGAAACTGATGCAGCGGATCCAGAACCCAGAGTACTCCACCACCATGGATGTGGCTCCTGTAATCCTGGCAGCACACAGAAATAATTATGAGATCCTCACCATGCTGCTAAAACAGGATATCTCCCTCCCTCGGCCTCACGCTGTAGGCTGCGAGTGCATGCTGTGCAATGCTAAAAACAAGAAGGACAGCTTAAGGCACTCCAGGTACATGCTATTATAGTGACTTATAGCTATTAAAAAATGTCATAAAGTGGTTTTCATGATAGCTTGTTGTATGCAAAGCAATCATTTATAGAAAATGTGTAGCAGGAATGCATTTAGCTGTACTTTTAAATGTTTTATTGTTTTATGTCTGTCGACACAGATGCAATGTGCAATGTGTTGCTTCTTCTGCTTAGGAAGACACAGCATTTAGTATTTGTATTATGTAGCTGTTTTACTCTGACGTGCAAAAGAGATTTCAAGTCTAACTTAAGCAAAAGGGAAAGAAAACCACAGTGTTTTCCTCAGGGGAATTGATACGTTTTGCTTTCGGATTCCATCTTGGATTGAAAGATGTGATTTTGCTGAGTTATTTTGCTGGGCAATTTTATTTTCTGTCCCACGCAGTGGTCTGAATGAATCAATGTGTGGCTTCTCTGCCAAGCAACACAGAGCTTTAAGCAGGTTCAAGTCAAGCGACTAGAAAACTGAATGTTTATTTTATTCAATGCATACTTCTGCTTGTTGGGAATGTCGAGCCTTAACATTTAGTTTTGAAGCATTTGTAGCAGGACTGTGGTTGGTGCTGTTATTATTATTATTATTATTATTATAACAACTGATGCAGCTATAGCTCAGTAAATTTCATGCTGATTGCCAGTCTTACTGCATCCTTTCTTTGTCATCTTTATAAAGTCTACTATTAAGATATTTAACTTCTTCCAATGGCCCTTTTTTGCACATGCAATGATTTAAAAATACAAATATTACACCATCCACATTTAATGGAACATCTGGTAAAGATGTGTAAAAATCAATCCATCTTTTATTGCAGTAGCATAATCTCACTTTGAATAAGCATTCTTTCAGTGTAAGAAAAATCCCATAGAAATATATATATATATATATAACTACCTTCTGGTAGGTAGTTTTATAGAGGTTGTTACCAATGTTACCAATAGAGTAAGATTTTTCAAGCTTCATTTTTTTGCTATTTTAATGATTATAGCTTACACTTAAAGAAAGCATTTCCTTCTTGGTGTTCTGATCATTTTCAGAGAGAAAGATCATGAACCTGAACGTGTTCAGGTTCATGATCTTCAACCTGGGCCCGAACCTGTTCAGACACGTCAACCTGGACCAGTAGATGAACCTCAGAGTCAGACTTACACTAAACTTGTTACAGCTTCAGTAAGTCAGAGGTAAGTTCAGGCTATTTTCGACACACCATCTCATATCTGCATGGAGACACGAACCAATCCAAGTCTGTATGCTGCTCTGTCTGACTGAAACTATTTTAATGCCTATACTCACCATTTTGGATCAGGTTAGGACAGAAGAAAGAATAATTTTAATAGTCAAAGCTAAACATTCTGGTCCATATAGTCTTTTTCAGCTGTTTGATGTTTGTAAGGAAGTATGCAGGGGGAGGTTAGGAATTTGGTAAAATCCAACCAGATCATAAATCTCCTCAGAGTGACTCATGTTCTATTATGGTCTTATCTAGGAGCTGCAACATGATTACAACATGTATGATAATTTTATCTTCTGTAGCTGATGAAATTTGTATAAAAATGAACCATCACTAAAATTTGCATCATCTTTTGACCCAAAGCCCTCCCAAGAATTTGAAGAAAACCTGGCAGGAGATTTGTCCCAAAGGGGACAAGCACGCTGTAAGTGACCGTCCATCTTCTTTAAGCTTGTTGCTGTTTGTTTGTTCTTGTTTGTGTATTCTGGTTTAATTCTGTCATAGCTGATTTTAAAGTCAGATTTTCACTGTTATTCATACATTTGCAAATATCACAGTTCCAAACTAAATTCTTAGTTACAAACTATGTGCATAGAAGCAAATTCAATATGTACTTTAAATATTTAGCTCAACTATATATTTTGAAAAATAAATGTTAATTTTCTAAACTATATACTTACTTTTTCATGTATCGTCACAAAATGGCTGATGAGCCTAAAAGTAAAAACAAAAGAAAAAAAAAAAACAGCCTGAAGTGTTAAACAATTTATTCATTGTGCACTGACTGAAGGTTTGCTGGCCTCATAATGGGTAATGTACAAATTATTCCATGTAAGTCCCAGAAACTTAAATGGCCTCCAGGATTTTATGCAGCAAATGAAGCTAGTATGAAAAAAAATGAGACACTTACTAACTTAGTATACTTGGACAGCACATCAACTAACTTGAACAAAGAGTCAGGACAGTTGAGAATGACATTACAGACTTGGCCAAGTGTGTAAAACTGAAAACGGAAACTCTGACCAGAGAGAATGAATTAAAGACGCAGGGAACTGAAGCGTATGTTATAACTTGCACTTTATCCACATCCCCGAGAGGGCATTAAACTGATCAAAATCAACAGCCATTCTTTTGAAAGTATGCAATAACTCTTTAAAGTATAGCTAACCTCTGGAAGATAAACCCCACCCATGGCAAATTTGGAAATATTCCAACAAACGGTGCGAAGCCAAGAGACACGGCTGAGTGAGGGGATGAGCATGGCGATGGATGAGAATGTGATCTGTACAAAAGAAGCACCGTTGACAACTTATCCACTTTGTCGCTATGTTTATACATTTTCAGACTCCTCTAGTTTTGGAAAAAAAGAAGTCACATTAACTAACTCTTATTCTGTGATGTTGGAGACTTTTATGGCAACAACGCTTCAACCCCCACATGACTTGTGTCACCTAAAAACAAGCACACCCCTCCATGCAACCAACTCTAACATGTATCACCATATGTCCTCACTGAAGGGCTGTTCTCAAAGAGATTCATAGATCTACCTTATTTTGAAAGGGTAATTCATGGACAGCTATCTTATCTGCTGACTTGTGCCACCATATGTACTTACTGTGAGGAGACATACTTAGAATGGAGCTTTGCAGGTGTTAGTTTAAAGAACTACTTTTTACATTATTCTTAAGATTTTACTTAAATCTAAAGTATCAGTATAATTCAGAAACACCTACTGTCCACTGACATCCAAACACACCATCACATGCTCTTATGTGCTGCCATGTGAAGTCACATGTTGTCACGAGTCCAATTAAGTCATCATACCCCTTCATTTGCCTCTATCCTCAAATGTCAAAGGTCACCTGTCAACATTTTTGATCGAAGGGCACCCTTAATATTTTTTAATAGCACTTCGTTGAGGGGCTAATAACTTTGATCTCAACTGTATATAACCAAATATTTCAGTCTTAATATTCATCATACCTTCCTGGTAAGGCCTAGATTTTTAAATAATATTAGATGAAGGCATAAGTCCAGTACTGGCATTATCTGAACTGCACTATGCTACACATGTATGGTATGAATACAATTCAATCTGGAGAAACTGAGGCAGAGAAAAACATAGATTAAAAAGGTTCATTGACATAAATGAATTAAAGTTCTTTGGCTCTTAGACCCTGGCAGAAGACTTTGTGCTGTGAATTGCAATAAGCTCGGATGAGCATTCCCGATGCTGATAAAGGATGTCTTCCCCTGTGGGCCTGTACACTGGTGATGGAGGTCAGAGAAAGGATGGCAGCCTGAGAGAATACAGGTTGAGAAGGGGTGGAGGTGGGTTGAGCACAGCTGGAAAGCGAATGATGCTATGGATGAGGGTCTTTATAAGCAAAAACTTGATTGCTGATTGGACGGGGGCGACTGTGGCTGTGTGGTAGAGTAGTCGTCTTGCAATCGGAAGGTTGTAGGTTCGATTCCAGCTTCCTCCTGGCTGAGGAGTCTTCCAGTTTGAATTTACACCAAGGCTTCAATTTATCTAAAATATACAAGAGTTTATCAACAAAATGAATTCACCTACACATTTTAGTCAATTAACTTCTTAAGCTAGTAACACAGAACCAAAAAGATACACTAATACTAGAAGTAAAAATAGAATAAATAAAATTAAATAAAAAGCCAACCAAGGTTCGAACCAAATTTTGATTATTAAGTAAATATTACTTCTAATATTATTACTAAAAAGTAAGTAATACTAATACTAGTAAATAATACTTCTACTGCTAGAAGTATTGTTTACCTCTAGTAATAATAGTAGAAGGAAAAATACATAATAATAGAACCAATAAAAATTTACAGTGATGTCATAGTTCAGTATGATTTAGAAATATTGAGAATTGTTGTGGAAAAAACTAATCCCTGATTTTGAAGTCATCATCTTCAAATTAAGGGAGTGCAACCAGACAAACAGCTGGTTGAATATAAATCTAGTCCTTGACCTTCACGGCAGCAGTTAGGATAGCCCTTGTGGTGAAAGATATACGTCATTCCACTGGATCAGATTTACAGGCATGTACTTTGTAGACATTTTTCAAAGTACAGGAAAAAACTTGTTCTCTTCAGGCTGGTGTCCCAGCTGGAGTTTCTCAGCAGAGCCTCCAGTATACTGGGTTTGAAAAACCAAGTAAAGTACATTTTCTGTCAAGGAATGGAGGCCGCTATCGTAGGCCTCTGCAGATAAACGTATCAAGAGATTTTCATGTCTCTATGGGAACCCAGGAAAATGGGCTTTACACACTGCTCTCCAGAAGTTCTCCAGTGAACATGTTGAAGGTTTTGAAATAAATCTTTCTGGACAGCAGGTTAGAAGAAAAGGGTTAAAAGTTATTGTGTGTCAGTTGAAGGTTGACTCCAAAAGCAAAGTTTAGGTCTTGCTTTTGTAGTGGTTTTTGTAGCAGATTTGTATCTGATCAGCTCTAAGTCTTATTACAAGTGGGTAGTTTGGCAGCGGAGTCTTTAGCACAACAAATGTGATATTTCCAGCACTGGTATCTCCAGCACAAGAAATAATTAGGAAATAGATCCCATTAGTTTGTTAATAAAAATTGATTCTAACAAGGGTAGGCTTTATTACAGCGTTGGTGGTGATACATATATTATTTCCTTTATCTGTTTTTTAAAGGGAATAAAGGAATGGTTGAAGAACCGTCTGGAAGATCTGAACAGCAAACAGTTTAAGTACTTCCACTGGTATCTTCAGACTCCAGATGAGTCCGATGTCAAACCAATCAAAACGAGCCGTCTGGAGCATGCAGATATATTGGACACAGTAGACCTGATGTTTCAGATGTACACCACAAAAACCAAGGAGGTGGCAGAAAAGATTTTCAAGAAGATCATTCCATATGACGGACAAGTAATTATATTCACATTTATTCCCTACACACAGGAAGCTCCTTAACTTCTCTCATCAGAGGGAGTATGAGTTCAGAGAAGATTTTCTTGACTGGTATGATACTAATAATGAATCTTTTTGTACGTGGCAGGAATTTAAAATTTGGCTTTTGGATATTTTGGAACACCTGGACAAAAAGATGAAGTTATTCCAGTGGTACCTTGCCAATGCAAATGAGACAGAGGATGGCTTCAAACCAATCATAAAATCCAAACTAGATGGTCTAGACAAACTGGACACAGTAGATCTGATGGTTGAGACGTACACCTCAGACACCAGGAATGTCACTAATAAAATCCTGGAGAAGATTGAAAGCAACAAAGGTCTGTCTGATGAAGAGAAAAACCTGAAACATTAGAATAAGTTCCTGCTTAACATTTATTCTGATTCCCAACAGACAATAATGAAATTGAGGAACAGATTAATTCATCATCTTCAAGTGAAGGTACAACTAGCATGGCTTCCATAATCTGTCCTTTATGGCTTCACAAAGTTTCCATCAAGGAACTGCAGTGAAAAGAGTATTTCTGCTT